>BLFK01001136.1:139248-144248 GCA_014634185.1 Astreopora myriophthalma | reverse complement strand
ATTTGCATGTTGTTTTAATGTTGGACAACAGGAATAATTTTTCCCCATTTTCAGGCAGTACAATAGGTTAGATTGTCCTCTCTTGGTCAATGTAATGAAGTTCTTGTTTGCAGTAATTATTCTCATATCCAAGTGTCAATACAAAAAGAATTATTCTCAGTTAATTGGATAACTCCCCCTCCCCATCCCCAGGCCAAATTCTGACAGCCTGGTTTGTTTGTTGTTGTTACCTTTTATTTGTTTAAAAACTGATTCCCCTGTGAAAATGTCGCCTTACATAGCACTGACAAACGGTTCAAATCTGGAATGTCCCAATTCCCATCAATCTCATAAGGTTTGTACTCTTTCCTTATAGCCAAGCCATGAAATGAAGCTCACGACATATTCTTCCTCAAAGAGATTCTTCAATTTCAACCTTGGCAGCACAAAAAAGGCACCGTCAAGAGGGGTGAAGTTTGGGGAAATCTTGCTTGTCACCTTGGAAGATCGAGTGACCCAGTTTTTCGTGTAACGCAACATTCGGTACGTGACAGATACCTGCTTCTTGAAAGGCGCTTCAGGAAGAAAGTTTCCGAGGACGAAAAAGCATCCAGAACATCTCCCGAGCCAAGTGAAGAAGATGTGATGATGGAAGAAATAATCTCCTTATTTAATGAGGCAGATAGGCTAAATGATTCCAAAAAGAAGAAAATACAAGAAGAAGCTTCTCAAGCAGAGGAAATGCGAAAGATGAGTTTGGAGTTTGGAGGAGTTTTCTCAATAGAGAAGCAAGATGGCCAGCCAAAACCGAAAAAAAAAAAGAAAAGAGCAAGTGGAGCAGACACTATGACATTCCTGAAAGAAAGAGTTCAAATTGAATCTCGGCAAAGTTTGGAGGAACTGGAGTTAGGGAAACGAGAACTACAAATGGAGAAGGAGGCGAAAGAAGCCGAGTTGAATTTGAGAGCTAAAGAACATGAGGAAAGAGTAGAGCAACAGCGGATTGCTACTCAATTGCAGCAACAGCTACAAAATATGAATATGGCTTTATTACAACAGCAACAAACCCAAGCGCTTATGACCTTGCTACAAAAGTCAGTTTGCAGGCAAATAGAACTATCTGGTAAAGTTCTTAAAAACTTTCCCGTTCAGAGACCGTTTCATAGTTCTGTATTGTAAAACGGTTTGTTTATTTTGTATTAACTAGACAATCAGTTTAAGTTATGTGATCGTTAAAAGTTGTCAAAGATGTATAAACTTAGAGGACACGCGAAGCTAAGGAAATTAGGAAATTGTTGTTGTAGTGACCACTTCCGGTTGTCGTTTGTTACTGTCAGTCATGTAATTTCCCGCGGTTAGAAAAAAGAGGAGTGGAAAAAGTAGGGCGCCGCTGTAAACTCGGAGATAAAGATCAAACCGCTTTATGAAACCACATTCTAGCCTGCAGTCAATACACTACACTGGCGACGAGTGATAAAAGGCAACACTGAATCAACGAAAGTCCAATCCAGCCGATACGAAGACAGAACAAAAACAAACCAAGTCAAGCCGACAGCTTCCGCAGCCATGAGCACCCTGCCATCGTTTCCCTCGTTTGACCTTTCTCAAAACCAAGGAACACTTGGCACTCGGTGGAAAAAGTACATCGCGCGGTTCCGCAACCTTATTGTGGCGTTAAATGTGACCAACAAGAAGCGACAGCGGGCTCTTCTGTTACATTATGCAGGCGAAGAGGTCAACGATATTGTTGAAACGCTGCCCGACGCCGTTGCAGGAGCAGACGAAGACCCGCTCGAGAAAACAATCACGGCGCTCACAAACTACTTCACGCCGAAGACTAATGTGGCCTATGAAGAATACAAGTTCAGGCAGGCAAAACAAGACCCAGGTGAAGACCTCATGAGCTATTACACCAGGCTGAAACACCTATCACAAACCTGCGAATTCGCCGATGCCGACCGAGAAATCAAAAGTCAGATTATTCAATTGTGTTCGTCGTCCAAGCTGCGGCGGAAAGCTCTCAGTGATCCTGGAATTACCTTACATGCACTCCTCGATTACGGCAAAACCCTGGAGCTTACCGAAACACAAGTCAAAGAATTGGAAAACTCAAAAGCAGAAGTAAACAAACTCGGTAAGCAACGTGAAACGACTCGACGGAAATCTCGGAATGGACCCCAACGTGACAGGAAGGATCACCCGGGACACGGATTTTCCGGATCGCACTCAGAAGCAATAACATGCCGAAACTGCGGTGGCTCTTACCCACATGATGGCGGCATGCGATTTTGTCCGGCCTATCAGAAAGAGTGCCGAGGTTGTGGCAAGCTGGGACATTTCGAATCAGTCTGTCGCAGCAAACCACAGGCAAGATCTCACAAGCAAGAGCCACGGAAAACAGTCAGCACACTCGACGAGTACTTGGACGAATCCAGTGACAGCGATGACGAAAACGCATTCCATTTAAGTATCCACAGTGTTAACGGAAAGAACATTAAGCAGCCGTTGTTCAAGGTCAAGATCAATGGCACCTGGCTGACTCTGATGGCAGATTCAGGATCTAGCATCACCATCCTAGATGAGAAGGACTTCAAATCACTTCAGAATCGACCACGCCTGAGCAACACCACGACTCGAGTATACCCGTACAAGTCCAAAACGCCTCTGAGTATGCTCGGGAAGTTTGACGCAACCTTAACAACTGAAAACGAGATCACATCTCCGGAGACCCTTTACGTCGCCAAAGGAGCAGGCGGATCCCTTCTGAGCTGGCAAGCCTCGCAGAACTTAGGGCTCATATCGATCACAAGTCCACTGGCATCCAAATCCAGACCAGAGATCGATCAACTGGTACAGGAGTATGACGATCTATTCACAGGCCTTGGAAAGCTGAAAGATTACCAAGTACATCTGCACATCGATGACAGCGTCCAGCCATCAGCACAATCTCACCGCCGTGTACCCTTCCATGTCCGGAAGCAACTCGAAGAGCAGCTAGAAAGAGACGAGCAGCACGGCGTTATAGAGCGCGTGGATGGACCAACCCCATGGGTTTCACCCGTTGTGGTAGCACCCAAGCCCAAGCAGCCTGGCAAAATCCGAATGTGCGTTGACATGAGACAGGCAAATAGAGCAATCCAACGTGAACGACACATCACACCAACAATCAAAGAAGTCATCGCTGACTTGAACGGATCCACAGTGTTCAGTAAGCTTGACTTGAATCAAGGCTACAACCAACTAGAACTTGCCCCGGAATCCAGATACATCACAACGTTCAGCACCCACATTGGACTGAGGCGGTATACGCGCTTAAACTTCGGAATCATTTGTGCAGCCGAAATATTCCAGAATGCCATCCGTGAAACCTTGAGTGGCATCCAAGGAGCGCTCAACCTGAGTGATGATATCTTAGTGCATGGAAAGACACAGGAAGACCATGACCGAGCATTAAGAGAAACCTTTCAGCGCCTCCGGGAGAAGAGCCTCACCCTAAACCGCGACAAATGCGAGTTTTCACAGCATAGCCTCGAGTTTTTTGGATATGTCTTCTCTAGTAAAGGCATCTCAGCTGACCCGAAGAAGGTCCAGGCGATAACCAATCTCCCACCACCAACTAACGTCGCAGAAGTGCGCAGTCTCCTTGGTATGGCCAACTACTGTTCCAGATTCATTCCTGCTTACGCAACCCTAACACAGCCCCTCCGTGAGCTGACCCAAAACAACATGCCTTGGGAGTGGAGTCAAAGGCAAGACCACGCCCTTCAGCAGCTCAAGACTGCCCTCGTGCAAGCACCTGTAACCGCTTACTTCGACTCCAGCAGGAACACCGAAGTTAGCGTCGATGCAAGCCCTGTTGGGCTTGGGGCAATCCTGGCCCAAACTGACCCCATCACTGGAAACAAGCACGTGGTTGCGTATGCAAGCAGATCCCTGACTCCTGTGGAGCAGCGCTACAGCCAGACCGAGCGTGAAGCTCTTGCTGTCGTATGGGGATGTGAATATTTTCACCTATACATCTATGGTAAACCGGTGACTGTCATCACAGATCATAAGCCGTTACTTGCGATATACAACAATCCTCGGTCGAAACCACCGGCACGCATCGAGAGGTGGACACTGCGCTTACAGCCATACCAAGTGACAGTTGTGTACGAGCAAGGAGAAGGAAACCCAGCCGACTATATGTCCCGACACCCCGAGAGGTCAACGCTTTCCAGCAGTCGACAGCAACGCGTGGCAGAAGAGTTCGTGGACTACATCACGCATGCTGCCAAGCCCAACGCACTCAAGCTAGAGGACATCGCGCAGGCAACTATGAAAGACCCAACCCTTCTAGCTGTCATTGATGCTGTGCGTATCAGCAACTGGTTTGAGCCGTCAAAGCGACTCGACATTAACCAAAACACGTACAAAGCTCTTGAACGGGTCAAGGAAGAATTGACCATCTGCAGTTCCTCGAGTGTAATCTTGAGAGGAAGACGGATCGTTGTCCCTGAAGTCTTACAACAGACAGTGATCGATCTCGCACACGAAGGTCATCAGGGCATGACGAAAACAAAGTCACTGCTTCGGGAGAAGGTGTGGTTCCCGGGTATCAACGACGCAGTAGAGAAGAAAGTGAAGTCCTGTCTTGCATGCCAAGTGACGACCCCAGAAACCAAATGCGAGCCGCTTAACATGTCACCGCTGCCACAGGGACCATGGCAACAGATTAGCGCAGATTTTAAGGAACTGTCTGGTGGAGGATACTTACTCGTCCTCTACGACGACTATTCCAGGTACCCCATTGTAGAGGTCATAACGTCAGTGTCTGCACCAGTCGTCATACCACGTCTCCACAAGGTATTTGCAGAGTTTGGTGTTCCAGCGAAAGTGCGCACTGATAATGGCCCGCCGTTCAACGGAAGAGAGTTCCAGTCATTTGCAAAGAACATGGGATTCGACCATCGAAAGATAACCCCCAAGTGGCCACGTGCCAACGGAGAAGCTGAACGATTCATGCGCACGGTTAAGAAGAC
>BLFK01001136.1:108537-115161 GCA_014634185.1 Astreopora myriophthalma | reverse complement strand
TTCGAACGCGGACACTTTTAGGATGCATGGATTTATAAGTTACTGCCACTTCTTGTAGGTGAAGAATTCTTATGTTTCCAAATAGCAGGAGACAGTTTTTATTATGAAATTATTGATATGGTTAGAGTAAACTTTGTATCGTTGAACAGGCGGCACGTAACGACGGTTTTATTATGACACCAGTCAGCCATCTTTAGCCAGCTACTTTCTTTTCATCGTACAATTACTGCTGGTGCAATGTCATCGAAATGCCATCGCAAAAACTTGTCAAGCATCCGTTTCCCAATTTTGAATCAAATCAATGCGTATTGTAACATTTTTAGGTCTCTACAACGAAGTCAGTTCGACGATGGGAGTTTTGTTGGTGTTATCGCTATCGTTGTGGAATGCTCCTGATGGCTGAACAGTCTCCAGGGTCGCCTAGTATTTCCTATCGGCCTTCTACCATAAAATGAATGATGCTTAATGACGTTTCAATCGAAAATGGGTTAAAAGAGAGGCTAGAGTATAGGCTACCTGCGGCGTCTTGTTTATTTATACGTTGTGCCGTATAAAAATTTAGCGATGTCGCGCCCTCGTGGCCGCGTGGATATTTGCTATGAAGTTTAAATGATCTTTTATCGTATTTCGGGGCAAGCCCATTAAATACATTTTCATATTTCTTTTATTATCGCATGTTTATTGTGACGCTTATGTTGCTCGTAGTTATTTTCGTTGTATTTGGTTTGTTATAGTTGCTACGGGCGTTCTCAGTTATAATTACACCAGTTTCTTTCAATTGATTTCAGTTTACGTGATGATACAGACAAGAAATTAGTATCCCCGTGTTTGGCAGGATTTCACCCGTCTGTTCGCGATTTTTCTTGGTACTCCGGAATTCGCCTCGATGTTCGCTTACCGCCACAGCACATTTTCAGCTCTCATGCTAAAGCCGTTTCCGATTGTGCACCATGCATCACGGAACCAAAAATTAATTTGAAAGTAACCAAAAATTATTCATGGAGGGTAACCAAAAATAATTCAAAGACTACGAAAAAAATTATTCAGAAAGGGTGCCAAAATAATCGGTACATTGTAAAAAAAAATAATTTGTAGGGTGTGCCAAAAATTCACGGAAGGTAACGAAAAAAAGGCGCGACAAAATTTAACAATATATGTATACAGTGAGATAAAATAAACAGCCAACACAAATAATTCAATAAGCAGACAAAAAAATCTTGTTTAATTTTGACCAGAACGGGCCTCCATACTGGAAACTACAAATTAAATAACATTTACACTGGATTGACAATAACTGTTGTCTGTGAGTTTACAAAAAAGTGAGTGGGAAATAAATGCCCAGTGGAATCACTAAAAGTTTAAGCAAAGTCACCAGATTTCATCATGACCAAACAAAATATTCAGCAGACATTCCCTAATGAGCAGACAGTAGCTGAAGTCCCCAAAAATATTTCCCTTATTTACTATAAGAAAAAAACAGTTTAAGCAAACACCTAAAAAGTACCTGAAATGGTCATTTATATTATTACCAACCTGTATTTATGCTTAGATGCAAACATGATGAATAGGCAAACAATAAGGCCACATCTTATGAAGACATGCCTTCAGTGTAAGACAAACACATTTGTCCCCATATTAATGCAATGCTAACACACATACAGTACTAAATAAATTTCCCAAACAACCACCTGACAGCTGAGAAAGCAACAAATAATTACTGTCAACATATTTCAAATTAATACAACAAAGAATATATTATAATTTCACACAAATCAAAATCCATTTCTCGACAAACTCTGTTTTCAAATTCACTGTTTTCGAAATCTGTGTTCAAGGTGACAGTTCTTAAGGTCTAAATAACAAAGAGTTTCAACTCCTCTACACACTGACACAAATTACGTAATGACGCCTCCTAAAAGAGCAGTCAAATAAAGCATGAAAAGACAATTTCCCTTAGTCAATATTACAAGTAGCTGTTTGTAGCCACCGAAAAAATGATTCAAGTCAATTACATCATCAGAACTTTATCCTCCCGTATGATCTTCCAAATTATTAACTCTCCCCAAACCAAACTCTTGTGAAAAGCACAAATTCCTACCCCTAGTATTACTAGACGTGATAGCATACTTTTTTAACTAGGGGCACCCAACGACTGTTTCCTCCCGGGAGTGTTAACTTTGTTCCTTGTAATTGTTAGCTTTAGTCGTTTATAGTTTTCCAGTCGTTACAACATATTAGGAACAGAACACTGAACTTTAAAGGTGCGCTACCTTAAGTATCGGAACCGCTATCACTAGTGTCGCACGGGCCCGTTTATTCAGCTAACGCGAAGCAACACCAACGAGAGAACAACAATCGGAAACGGCTTTAGCATGAGAGCTGAAAATGTGCTGTGGCGGTAAGCGAACATCGAGGCGAATTCCGGAGTGCCAAGAAAAATCGCGAACAGACGGGTGAAATCCTGCCAAACACGGGGATACTAATTTCTTGTCTGTATCATCACGTAAACTGAAATCAATTGAAAGAAACTGGTGTAATTATAACTGAGAACGCCCGTAGCAACTATTGTTATGCTTGGGTGTTCAACTAACACATTCAAGATGGCTGTACAACTACAACTCAACTTTTATTACTGAAAACGAGGCCATATATATAACCGTGCGAACATGTGCTCTTAATAGAGCCTGGGACTAACTTATTTCACAACAACTATAACAAACCAAATACAACGAAAATAACTACGAGCAACATAAGCGTCACAATAAACATGCGATAATAAAAGAAATATGAAAATGTATTTAATGGGCTTGCCCCGAAATACGATAAAAGATCATTTAAACTTCATAGCAAATATCCACGCGGCCACGAGGGCGCGACATCGCTAAATTTTTATACGGCACAACGTATAAATAAACAAGATGCCGCAGGTAGCCTATACTCTAGCCTCTCTTTTAACCCATTTTCGATTGAAACGTCATTAAGCATCATTCATTTTATGGTAGAAGGCCGATAGGAAATACTAGGCGACCCTGGAGACTGTTCAGCCATCAGGAGCATTCCACAACGATAGCGATAACACCAACAAAACTCCCATCGTCGAACTGACTTCGTTGTAGAGACCTAAAAATGTTACAATACGCATTGATTTGATTCAAAATTGGGAAACGGATGCTTGACAAGTTTTTGCGATGGCATTTCGATGACATTGCACCAGCAGTAATTGTACGATGAAAAGAAAGTAGCTGGCTAAAGATGGCTGACTGGTGTCATAATAAAACCGTCGTTACGTGCCGCCTGTTCAACGATACAAAGTTTACTCTAACCATATCAATAATTTCATAATAAAAACTGTCTCCTGCTATTTGGAAACATAAGAATTCTTCACCTACAAGAAGTGGCAGTAACTTATAAATCCATGCATCCTAAAAGTGTCCGCGTTCGAAACCACTTTTTACGCCACCTATTCAAATGACGGATGCCATTTTGTTTTCGAAACCAACTCCCAAGCTACCTCGATATCAGAGTCCAAGCCCACGAAAGTGACCGGACACGCTCTTATTCCATTCATAACTCCGCTCCAGTTTTCAGTCCCTCGTGACCTATATATATATATATATAGATAGATAGATATTATCACATTCTCACGAACTGAAGAAGTCCGTTTAACTCTTGTCACGGCAACCCGTCTCCATCAGTGTCTCGCAAACTGACATGCGGCAGTCCGATGGACTCGTCCCACGGCAACCCGTCTCCGATGGACTCTTGCCACGGCAACCCGTCTCCATGGGATGCGATGGAGTCCGTTTGCCGACATTTTCCACCCCCTCCTCAACTATACTTTGCTGTATATGTACTAAGTCTCTCGCGAACTGACTCGCGGCAGTCCGATGGATTCTTGCCACGGCAATCCGTCTCCATCGGATCCGATGGAGTCCGTTTGCCGACGTTTTCCACCCCCTCCTCAACTATACTTTGCTGTATATGTACTAAGTCTCTCGCGAACTGACTCGCGGCAGTCCGATGGACTCTTGCCACGGCAACCCGTCTCCATCGAATCCGATGGAGTCCGAGTCTGACATCCGAGTCTGACATGCGTCAGTCCGATGGACTCCTGCCACGGCAACCCGTCTCTGTCGGATCCGATGGTGTCTGTTTGCCGACATTTTCCACCCCTCTCGTGAACTGACTTCCGGTGAGTTTGGTTGCTCATGGCCTTCGTCCATCGGACTCAGTTTGGGTGTATTGGGCAACCCTCTCCCTTCGATGCCAGGAGGTACGCAGTTGTGGTGAGAAGTGAAGGTATGAAATAGCCTTCGCAACTTCCTACAGAGACAGCTTTGTTTTTCATAAACTCGTGAACGTCCGAGTTTGGAAACAATTTCTTGTACGAAAATTGCACTTCGTTGAACCGCTTCTGGAGATTGACCCAGGTTTGCTCGTTTTGCGTATTAAGTTTTGAAAGCGGATACATCGTGAGTGAACTCTTAGGACTATTCACAGTCTAAAGGCTTCTGACGAATGTCAAATATAGATCGCACGTGAAAAGTGAAAGTATAGATGCTAATTCAGAGATAACGGCATTTGGAGTATTGACCAATAGCAGGCCACGTGCGCAAGTCTGGTTAAGAGTCAGTACCGTTTGCGGTCCTTTGGGAAGTGTCGCTTATTCAGTCTATTGAATTATGAGTCATTTGAAAATGAAAGGGTAATGTGAGAAAATTAATTGAGGGTGTAAGGTTGGCTTTAAAATGTAACTTGAGGGAGAAATATTTGATGTGAAAAAAAGGACCTAACAACAACATGAACGCGCAGTTGCTTCAATGAATTGTAAATGTGAATTGGTATGCGATTTCAAAAACCTTTTGATTTGTTTCTTGTTGTTGAGGCGGTGTGTTTTTGTGAAAGGAGATTAATAATAGTTAAAAAGTAAACTGAAACAATGAAATGTCTTGAATGGACGCGCGGTAAACAGAAAACTCAACTGAACTGCGACAAGAAAGTGGTATGGAAGATTAAATAATAGAAAGAAGAGTGTTCTTTGTTCTTTTGCACTTGTTCTATAAGCGTGCCGGCGTAAAATTAACATTAAATGTGACAGGCGGCAAATAAAAACGACTTTGCTGAAGTCGCTTTATTCAGCAGTTATTTAACAATACAGAGTGTGAAATTGTGATAACTTTGCATATAAACAATGACTGAAAAAAAGAAAAGAAAGTTCCAGACCGCTATTCAGTCAGAAATATCTCTAGTTGAAGCAACAAAATGAATGAAAAGGGAACGCAAGTTGCTATAGGTTTGAAAAAACCGCGTCAAAGCAGCGTTGGCGCCCAAACTCCAGGTGAAGCCCCTAAAAAGGACCAAGCGACCCAATGTGGAATGGAAAAAGGCAGTTATGCGCGAGATGAAAGTAAACCTGACAGAAAATGGCGATATGATGAGCTGATCGGTAGACTTCACGATAAAGATAGACTTATTCAAAGGTCAAATGCAACGAAATTGGACCTACCTTTATTTAAAATTAAAATGAAAGTCATCGATGTGAACAATCAAAATCCGAAGTCTTAAACGATGTAGTCAAAAGGTCGCTGAGATATCTGACTTTAAAAACAGCCTTTTTTCTTCGTGTCACAAACGGAACGGTTCGGAAAAACTTCAGAAAATTTATCGGAAAGAGATCTGGTGACGTCATATTTGGTGAGCTTCCCCGCGCTCGAAGACTTCAGAACAGCGAATATGGTGTTTTGTGCCGCATTTAATTGCAGTAATTCTTTTAAATCTGGAGTGAGCATCAATTGGACCCCCGCTCTCTAAGTGCTGGTTAAAAGCTGTTTCTATTACTGCGGGATTGGTACAAACAGCTGAAAAGTTTTCCTTCTCAGTGAAGCACGCCATTCCGGACGGTATGTTGTAGCAGACCTTAGAATTTTCGCGACAGCAGACACTCTCCCGACCGTTTGGCATGGTCTCGCAGTTTCCACAAATGCACCTACATATCATATAAAACAACGAAAACAAGGCAAATACTTAAACCACTCCCGCGCAAAACACTGCTATCACTGTGTCTTTCAGACATCAGTCGTTAGCTTCCACTGACGAATAAGCTATTCTAGAAATAACCTGCTACAAAAAAAGACAAAGACTCCAAGGAAAGTTTAAATTATTTATTGACTAACAATTCTTGTTAAGAACAGATCTGCAATAAGCTTATATCTCAAAGGTTCACCACTCTACTTGCCCAATTCATCGTAGTCGCCATCTTCACTCGCCGAGTCCGATTCCCTAGAATTATCGCTGGAATCGTTGCCTGATGCCAGTGGTTCAAACAGATAAGGCTGTATCTGGTTATTTTTAAATCGTCGAAATCAAGTTCTCCATCCATTCTCGCCAACGCGTGGACGATAAACACTCGAACTCGCAAGCAAACTACTGAAGATTTACCGTACGTGAAAAGACTAGCTCGCCAAATATGACGTCACAAATACCCTTTTATTAGTTTCCATTCCAGGCGCGGCCATTTCTGGTTCGTTTTCGTGAAGTGCTCGGAAATCGTCGGATTTTCGCGTCTTGAGCGCCACAGTTCTCACAAAACCCACTTTTAAGAACTGATTGTTATTTATGATGATG
>BLFK01001136.1:103537-106037 GCA_014634185.1 Astreopora myriophthalma | reverse complement strand
TTCGAGATTAAATCTTTCGTACTCTTCATGCGGTATTTCTAAGTTCTTTGAAAAGCTGCAGTCATAGAGGATCACGAATTCTTCGTCAGAAATGATTTCGGCCAAATAACATCTGCTAAAAGCTCTCTGGTCTTCTTAAACGAAGTCATAACAGCGAAGCCCCTTGATTCCCTGTCTGAATCTGTTTGTTGTTACTCGTTTCGGCCACCGCTTCCACGATGCAAATCTTAAGGTTCGGTTTTTCCCGCGCAAAGTTGGCGGTCACGACCCATGCCCTCTCATACGTGACCGCGTTCTTCAAGGCCGCCGCGTCCAGTATCTTAAGGGCCCTATTATGAAGGACAGCTCATTTTACAACCGAGATGTAATGCAGCCGCTGAAGTACCGCAACGCTCTTCACCGATCAAAATAACGACCGCATAAGAGACTAACTGTACTGTAGGTCTACTGTTATGAAAGTTTTAATGGATCAAGGATGAAGTATCCGTATATTCATGCGTAGTGCGCTTGTTTCGGCTCATGGATAAAAGAACGAGGTATATACATTGTAGCGCGCTAGTAGAATACCTTGGGTGTTTGAATAAGGGTTTGCGATCATATGATTCACAAAGGTAGGATATTTGGCGCAACAGAAAAAAAAAAAGGAGTTGTGATCACATGATTCACAAACAGATTAGGGAAAGGGTAGAAGTAATGTATTTTGTTATGTTGTTGTAACAAACGAGGCATCGATACGCTCGATTAAGCAACGGAGTTGTTATTCATTTTGGCGACTGCGGGAGCAGCATTGCAAGTCGAGTGATTATCATTAGCGACCTTAAGCACGCTCGACGATTACGAGAACGACTACGACAAAATGACGTAGAAGTATCAAAGAGACTGGAGCGAGAACGTCGTTGTTGGCGGGAAAAATAAGACTTAAACATCCTGCCCGAAGACGACAACGACATCTCTATAAATTTTTTTCTTTGGAGTGTTCTTGTTTACCCTATGGCATCTTTTAAAGATGTCTATAGGAATTCCACGGCAGAAAGCAATTCATTTACTTAAATAAAAACTGAGGACTCACTGAGCTGTGCGGTAACTACATTCTGCTGCAGATATAGACGTAGCGTTTCCAAAGTAGTCTCTTTTAATAGTTTGTGGCTTAACCATTAAAAATCCGATAGAACATATGACTGTGAGAAACGAAATCGTACACTAAAAGAGCCATAAGAAAATCACCGACTAAACTATGCAATTTCACAAAGGAGACAGGTAACAAAAGCTTGATTTACTCACTGAGGTTTTCCCGCTCCTTCGGCTGCCATCACCTCTTCAGAAGTAGAAACAAAAAAGCTTGTATTTAATGATAATTTCAGCTCAAAGCGCTTAAATTCACACATTTGCTTCTACGAATACTTAATGATACATTTAGCAATTAAATGCTTTGGAATAATACGCTATTTGGCTACAAATTCAAAGGAAAAACTTACGTTCTCATGAAAACAACTTCGCTGCACCTCTCTCGTCGTCGACGAAAGCACGAGGACGAAAACAAACTTACAAGCATGCGCAGTTTGTCCTTAATCGAAAATTTCACTTCCGGTCGTCCTCGTTCTCGTAATCGTCGAGCATGCTTAAGGTCGCTATTACAACGACTGACGACTACGGGGCTGCAGGACTGCGGGCGCAGAATGGGGACTTTAAGATACGGTACGGCGAATCTGTACTACGGCTATGTTGGCCGCATCGGACTGGGGTGAGTATGGCGTATTTCCCGCCAAATACAAATCGTCAAGGTGCAGCGACACTACGGCGAAAAGCTCCGAGCTCAAAGTTTTGTTAGGCAGTCATTTTATTGGAAAAATGGCATCCTTCAAGGAAGCAAGAGAATTGATCCGTCTTTGTTATGAGATGAATTACATTAGTGATGACGAATTTTTGCTGCTTCACACTAGCTACAAATCACAAAACCTAGAACTTCCGTATGATTCCTTCTCTGAGTTTGACCTCGAAAATTTTTACGAAGACGAATGTTTGGCACAGTTCCGATTCCAAAAAATCCACATACCTGTACTTGCCGAGGCTCTACAAAATCCTCCGACCGTAAGATGCAGCTAAGGGAGTGTTTGCGATGGAGAAGAAGCAGCTTTGTGTATGCTGGTAAAACGCATGTGTTACCCTTGTCGCTACAGCGACATGGTACATTTGTTTGCCAAGCCCGTTCCTGTAATCAGCATGATAACAAATGAAGTGTTGGATTACATTTATGCGACCCATGGTCATCGCATTCAGCAATGGAACCATCAGCTGCTGAGCCCCAGGAATCTAGGACACTACTCCGATTCAGTTTATAGTAAGGGAGCATCCCTTGATAACTGCTTCGGGTTTGTCGACGGGACTGTTCGGCCTATTTCTAGACCAGAATGCAACCAAAGAATTGTCTACAATGGGCATAAACGTTTCCACGCCATCAAATTTCAGTTAGTCGTAACCCCTAACGGAATGATTGCTAATA
>BLFK01001136.1:93537-96037 GCA_014634185.1 Astreopora myriophthalma | reverse complement strand
TTGGGATCTTTTGGCACTCCAAGGTAACACAGTTCTTTCTTTGAAACTATTCTATGTAAAAGCTTAAAGTAAAATTCGTTGATCTTATTTTCCTTGCAAATTTTAATCATAAGCAGAAGTCTTTTTGATATAGATTTTGTAATAAAAACTAACGATAAAAAGTCACGACGTTTCGACCCCTCGGAGGTCATTTTCAAGTGAAAATGACCTCCGAGGGGTCGAAACGTCGTGACTTTTTATCGTTAGTTTTTATTACAAAATTTTAATCACTTGCTTAAAATAAGCCTTCAACGAGAAATCGTTTAAGGAAAGATCCTGTTGCCACTTACTAGCTGCTTTAATTTCTTGGGGGTGCTCCTAATTAAAAGCCAATAGTAATCCTTACATTTTAATCTTGATGAATCAATTATAATTATTGGACGAAAGATTGAACACAGTTTCACCGACTAAAAATTGTCGTTTATCAATAGCAACCCCCCAGGCTTTTTCCAGGAGTTGTTTTGGTATTGCAGAGACTACTTGAAAATACTGGAGAAAATTACATTTAATATTGTATTTATATTGAAACTCCTGGAAAGATAGCAGGTGTCCAACATTGTTTAAGAGGTCTTGAATGCATATTACTCTTTCCGATACCAATTTTTAAAAAAGAGAGTTTTACCTTTGATCAAAATCTCCTTGTTATTAAACAATACCAAGTCTTGTCCAAACTGGGAATGATATAGGCTCTTGAGTTCCAAAAAAGAAAGCAGAATTTCTTTATAAAAGGCAGGTATACGTCCATGATTAAGGGATCTTCTATCATAGTTAAATCTTAAGAGGAAATTTAGACCACCGAATTTCCCAAAGAAGTACTCGGGAATTACTTTCCAGTTTTCCTTTCCATGAAGCTGTTGAGCAGAGAGAAACCTCCCTATCCAGGCAAGCTTAAGAGCCTTGGACATGACTTCAAAGTTGGGAACCCGCAATCCTCCGTCTTGGTAATCCTGGTAAAGAACCTGTCTTTTAACTTTATCTGGCTTTTTGCACCATATAAAGCTAAAAAGAGACACTGTCGTCGACATAATAATTTCTGAAGGCACTACCAACATGAAAGTGGAATATGTCAGATGACTAATACCTAAGCATTTTAATATCAAACATCTACCAAAAATGGTCAGATTTCGGCAACTCCAGATATGAAGAGTAGTATTCAAATTTTGAACGTCCTTTGCAAAATTTCTTTTTGCATTTTCTTCCTCACTGTAAGAAACATATACTCCTAAAATTCGGCCAGTGTCTTTAGTCCATTTAAAACCTAGGTGCTTGGCTTTTTTTGTTCCTCCATGGACCCAACCATATCGCTTTCGTTTTTGAAGCGTTCAATTTCAAGCCAGATATTTTCCCATAATCATTTATGGTTTCAACAACGTTTTCGGTAGAAGTCAGACTATCTAAATAAGCCGAGGTGTCATCAGCGAACTGGCTCAGCTTAAATTCTGTTCCGAAGGAACATAATGATACGATGCTTGTGCGCCAGAAAGTTTACACCGACTCTTTTTACCCGTAGGAAAGCTCAATATATATATAATTGATTATGGTTGTTGAATAACGAAAGCAATCAATTAGCTTGTTTAGCCTCCATTTACAACTAATTCCCGAATGTAAGATGTTTTTTTTCCCTAAAATAGAAAAACTTTTTTGAGTTAAAATGTGTATGATGTCCTTTATTAAACTGCAAAAGATTTCTGAGCTGAGTTTTGAGTGTATGTTTGTTTATTATGTAAAGTTTATTTGTTGTACAAAATGGCTGCGACGCCAAAAATCGACTTCTCGTTTCCGGCTCTCAATGGGACACTTTTGTTGGGCCGCGGGTAACATTTTTACACAACACAATACAAGGTGTAAGCTTGAAGACCATTGTAGTTTTGGCTCGAAATTCAATGTACCACTGGACTTTCTATCGCTTAGAAGTTAGCTAAAATTTGCTTGTTCGCAAAATTCTCTTCGATTGGGGTGGCTAAAACAGTAAATAAGATGATAAATTTAACAGCTTTTCTAAATTAAACAAATTTAGAAAAGATTTTTGATTTGAAAAGACCAATAATGCTGTTATAATTTTCTAAAGATCATTGGTAGACGTCAACGCCTCGATTTTGAAAAAAACTAAAGCGCGTTGGGATACTTTAATTATGTTTTCGAACATAAGTCACTAAAGGTTTTATTGGGGCAAAATATGAAGAAATTGAAAATTTTGAAACTGTCGCGAGATTTTCGATATTTACAGAAAGTGGCTCCTAAGAATTGATTTTTCATAGCTTCCTTCAGCCTGCCAGCAGAACTTAGCGTGGTTCTGCTCGCAGGGTGAGCTTCCTTAAATGAAAGCAGAGATAAACTTTTGAAATCTTCATCCAATTATTCCAGATAGAAGGACCAGAAAAGTGCAGATTGAATTTGCTCTAATTAGTTCTAACATGATCAATATGGTAAGTCGATTTTGATGCTAGCCAAGAATTACAAT
>BLFK01001136.1:68537-88537 GCA_014634185.1 Astreopora myriophthalma | reverse complement strand
TTTAGCTCATCTATTTTTTTTGTTCTCTTTATTTTATATGCGTTCTATATTTTTTATATTTATTCCATATTTGTTTTCGTTCTGAGCGGGATTTTTTATTTTCTTTCTAATTAGTATGCAACACGTGATCACGTGACTGCGATGCATTTCCCGCCAATTTCAAAAGCAAAATGGCGGATGGAACTTTAAGAGATGGCAACGAGAGAGGCCTTTACAACTTCGTAGAGTCTCTTCTTACCCTGTTGATTGGTATTCAGAATTTGAACACGCAGGATGTCTCCGTTGATTACTTTGAACAAGCTAACTTGCGCCTGGAGGATGCAATTTTAACTTTACATTTGCTATTGCACAGTGTATGGCAAAGTGAGGACTCTGTCCTTCAAGATTTCAAGACAATAACAGAAGCTGTTTTATATTATATTCAAACAACCTTAATATACAATACACAGAAGCTGTTTTGACAAAAGTACGCTTTGTTTTTCGTGTAATGACAAAGTATGAGGAAAGAAATTCCGTTGAAGCAACGGTATCAAATTCGTTTGCTTGTCCTACCACTAAACTAACAGGTGCAGGAAGACCAGTCATCATCATCGAAAGAGAGCAGATCGAATTCTTACGCGAACTGCATTTCTCCTGGGTGAAAATCGCTAGCTTGTTAGGTATCAGTGAAAGTACTTTACGTCGAAGAAGACGGGAATTAAATTTGAATGATGACAGCGAAAACTGGACTGCATTGTCAGGTGCGTTGTAATTTACAGACTGAGGTTATCTATACTTGTATGTCTGCGAAGAAAGGGAGTTCAACATCGGAAACAAGATATAGTCTCGGGTAAAATATATCTTAGAAGCCATACCCTTGGCCAAAGTATTTTATGTTCCCCAAAATCCCACGTCACTCAATGATGTACGATACTTACTTTGTAATTCAAGTATAACTTCTTTTCAGATTATCAGCTTGAGGACGCTGTCAAAGAAATTAGAAGTATTACTCCAAACATTGGACAGCGAAGATTCCTTGGAGCTCTCCGAGCAAGGGGATTTCGAATCCAGCGATGGAGGGTTCGCAACTGTCTTCGTAGACAAGACCCGCTTGGAACAGCACTTCGCTGGAGTACTCCGGTTTACCGTCGAAAGTACTCTGTACCAACGCCAAACGCTTTGTGGCACATAGACGGTAACCACAAGAGTAGTTATAGAGTTGGGGGCACGAGGCCATTTTTGAAAAATGGCCTCGTGCTAACCCAACTCTACAACTACTTTCCATAAATTGGATTAATACTACTTGTGTTGGGGGGTATGGGGTTCAAGATATATTTTGAAAAAATATATCTTGCTTCCCTTACCCCCTCAACTCTCTACTACTTTTCCGTATAATGGCTTCATTTTCTGCTATAGTATTTTGCGCTCGTATTATAATACCTATAGATACTGTCACATGGGTGTGGTCACGTGATCATATTTTGCACTCGTTGGGATAGGCGCATGGGTCTAATTAGATAGGTGCGTGGTTACTATTAAATGGCCCCATTCGCTTGGGTGTGGTCATATTTTGCGCTCGTATTTTGGTCTAGTATTTTTGTGAACTATATATTTTTATTGCGTGACTTTCTCAGAAAAATCACCAAGCGTGACTTTCTCGGAAACACAGGAAGTCTTAAGAGGGGGTTCCCCCAGGAAGATGAGTCATCACGAGACAGTCGTATCATTTTTCTAACCAATCAGAATTGTATCTCGTTTGTAATTTTCTGATAAAAATATCAGAAGTGAAACATTTTGATAAAAAAGTAAAGAATGATAAGTTCAAGAAAGATGC
Source organism: Astreopora myriophthalma (assembly GCA_014634185.1). Lineage (NCBI taxonomy): Eukaryota > Metazoa > Cnidaria > Anthozoa > Scleractinia > Acroporidae > Astreopora > Astreopora myriophthalma. Next base: position 86,724 of record BLFK01001136.1, on the reverse strand, counting down.
CTACTTTAAAAGACCACAACTGTGGCGTGACGTCATAATATGTATAAAAATATAATCTCTTATAATAGTATAGAATGAGTTGTAATTCAGTGATCCATGATGAATTAAAGAATATGGGGGAGTCTACATGTCCTTTTTGTGATCAACTCTTAGTAGAAGTTGGTAGAGTAGTTGAGTCATGCTGTAGCAAACAGGTTATTGAAAATATAAATGGTATGAATGTTTGTCAAAGTTGCGGTTCAGTTCATGGTTATGATTATGTTAATGAGTATATAGATTTTCATGAAAATATGCATAAGATAAGACGCAAATCGGTTTATAATCGTAAGTATCATATTGAGAATGTATTGAATATTATAACAAGTGAAAACAATATTCAATTAACTTATAAACAAAAACAGCAGATTTATACTGTGTTTAATGAGATTAATAAGGTTAGTAATGAAGTTAATAATGGACGTAAACGGTTGATTAGTGTTAAATATATTATCAAACAATTGTTCATGATGCTTGGTCTACCCCACGAGTGCATAAAAGTGTCAAAATCTAAAATTACACAAAAAAAACATGATGAATATTGGTCTAAAATTAAAACCATGATAGGAAATAATATAGATGCTATTATGAAATAAATCTTTCGTCGTATTTCTCTAAAAATTTATCAATAATAGGACTGTTGTCCATCACGTAATTGTCTATGCAATTCATTGATGCAATTAATTCGGATAGATCCGTTTCACCAGATCTTAAAGCATTTTTTATTACAATTAAAAGATGTCCGTAACTTTGGTAAGCGTATTGACAATTCTGAATTTTTAAATCAAAGTTCTTATGTTTCATCCAACCTTGAATTAATATTGCTGCTGCACTGATTGCAACTAAACTAATTCCACTAGTTGCAACACTTGACGTGATACCTCCTGATGCAAAAACAATAGACAAAGTATCACCAATATATTTATGTTTTTTATAACGTTTCATGGCTCGCTTGTAAGCCCAATATTTACGATGATAAGTTCTATAATAACTTTCAATTCATCGATTTTTTCTTTTGATAGTTCATTTGAAATATGATTCCAATTGAATATTGTATTTTTCACTTTCACCATACATGTTTATTATATTATATACTCAATCTTTTACACAAACAGTATATTAAACCAGTAATCTGACCGCATAAAGGAGACCTTTTCATACATTTTGTAGTCATGTTTTCAGGAATAACATATAGATATCCCCGGTCTAATAAGTGTGAATTATAGAACCTTCCATAAGCATCATGCAAAATGCTATGTGAATGAAGTATGTCATAATTTCTAAACAATCTTTCGAGAAAATGTGTCAATTTTCCATTTCCGGGTCCAATTAAGCCTATCTCATTATCATTCAATCTCAATACTTCAGCTAATGGTATAAATATTCCAAAATGTTTTTGGTATAGATATTGGTATGCTAAAGCTGACTTTATTATTACACTGTCTATATTAGGATTGTATAGTTGGGTATGCTCATAAAAAAGTCTTATATAAGCTATTGTGTCTCGTACCATATAAATTATGTCATACTAATTTGCTTACAAATCAAAATAATCTTCAATGAACCTATGCATGTTTTTCAATTCATTATCAGTCAATGTTTTTCCCCAAACTGCAAATGCATATAAATCCATCTCACAATGATTGACAAAGGAACCATCTGTATGTAATTGAGCACCAAGGAGAAAGTCTTGTGCAGCTCCACCTAATGTTGCTGAAATCGTTGCTGAGCCAATTGGATTCAGTGAGGAAACACCTCTATATAATTCACTATTTGTACCATTAATACGTATGGTCCATACTTCTAGTAGATTTGTAAGACCTGTTTGACTGGAGACAGATAATCTACCAGTTTGTAATGAACCAAAATCAATGTATATTGTTCCATCACTCCATGGAATATGAACACCAAAACGTGTATTGCCTGAACCCCATTGAAATTGGGATTGTGCCCGTCGGTTCTTTGTTTTAACGACTAACATAATGGTGCAATTATTTCCATTAGCACCCGCCAAATAACTAACATCAAAGGATGGAAGACGTAAAACATCATTTAATCCATCAAACCGGATGAAAAACCTTTTTCTTTGACTATCTCGTATTAATAGTGGTTTGTTTGCATCAGTTGCTTGTTGGAATGATACATTGTTTACTGGATCCAACCATGAAGACACTCTACCAGAGCTATCAACGGTAAGAACTGTTAGATTTGGAATCAATGCAATGGATATATTATCCAGAACAGGAATTCCAGGTATAGCATAGGCAATAATAAATGTCGATCTGTCTAATTTTAAATCAAGTTGTTGCTTTGTTACAGCGTCATTGGCTTCAGTACCATCAGTAACGTTGATAATTTTATTGTTACCTATATCGAAATCGATTGAAACGTCATCGCTCGAGTTGTTGTCATTTGAATTATTACTCGTGTTATTGTCATTCGAAACAGTAATGTATTCAACAGAATACTCCAGTTTATTACCATATCCATCTAAAATATCATTTCCATGTTCATCTTTTACATATAACGTCATATAATATTGTTTATACTCTTTTATGGATTAACTACTTTGTAACATATTAAAACGTAAATTTCTTCAATTGAATCTTTTTCATATTCAACAGACATATTACTAATTACCACAGGTCTTACTGGATATATTACCATAATATTATTTGAATTACCAACATAGTAAAAAAGATTATTAACGATAAACTTAACGCCACCTATGAAATTATTTTTTTTGATGAAATATATTCTTGTGATATACATTTTCTTATTTTTAAACAAATCGGCAACTTTTATAAATCTACTACCCATCTTAATACATACTTGAGCTGTATACCAAACCTGTCCATCCCTCACGTATCTTCCACCATAAAAATGAGTTATTGCAAAAATTAAGCTACTAGTAGTTGGCATTGTTATTTCATGACCATTCATGTTGATTGGAAGGTAAAAATTCATAATTCCATTTTCAACAAAAGAAACAGTATCATATACATTTGAGTCAACATTTGAGAAATGACCACGAACACCATAAACAATCAAATGTGCTTTTTTTGTATGCCCTGCTTTTATACTTCCAGATAGATCTATAAATATGTATTCAGGTGGAGATTCTTGCCCTTTAGTTAATTGAACAATGCTTCTTGTATATCCGACAGTATCAAATGTTTTTGTAGATTGTTGGTTGATAGTAAGAACGGTTGATACAACGTTGACAGTCGTTGTGCTGATGTGAGCTTTATCAGGAACAAAAAACTCGATCACCATTGTGTACTGACCTACAGGAAGTTTATAGGCATTAAAACTTATCCTTGACCTGTAATCATTATCAGAATCTGTCTTAACCTCTATATCATAGGCTTTCTTATTGATTTTGTGTGGGCTGGATGCGAAATCTACGATACCGTTAACAATAATGTCAGTCTCTGATGAACTCTCATCAACATCTTCCATCATATATCTAAAAACGTCTTTATCATTAGAAGACGAAGATATGTGTGACGTGTTTACATACTTCTCATATTCATTCGTTATACGTGTGTGTAAAAGTGCATCACGATTGGTGAATTTGGAGTCTAAAAATTCAACATTTACAGCATCGTATTTATCATTGGAATTAGATGTTGCTATATTAGTAATCTTATGTAATTGCATATCAAGATCACTGTTACTTCTTTTGTTTAATTTTCGAGTTAATTTTGTATCAACATAATCTTTATTAACAGCACTTCTAATTTCATTCGGTCCAGGTGCCAATAAATTGATAATCTTATGATTTTGCATATCTAAATCGCTAGAAATTGTTTTGTCTAATTTTCGAGTTAATTTTGTGTCGATATAATATTTTGTAGCAGCATCTTTTGAGTTAGTTGGATCAGCCATATCAGTAATCTTATGAAATTGCATATCAAGATCGCCGGAAGCGATATAGTCTAATTTTAGACTTAATTCTCTGTCGATATAAGATTTTGTTACAGCATCTTTTGAATTAGTTGGATCAGCCATATTGGTGATTTTATGATTTTGTATATTAATATCGCTGGAAACCGTTTTGTCTAATTTTTGGTTTAAATTTGTATCAACATAAGATTTTGTTGCAGCATCTTTTAAATCAGTTGGATCAGCCATATTTATGATTTTATAATTATCCATAGCAAGGTCACTTGAAATAGTTTTGTCTAATTTTTGACTTAATTTTGTGTCAATATAAGATTTTGTTGCAGCATCTCTCGAATTAGTTGGATCAGCTATATTGATGATTTTATTATCATTCATATCAAGGTCACAAAAACCTACATTAACAACATCATTGGTGTTTTGAATGTCATATCCAAGATTTGTGATCTGTTTATTCCCCATATCTAGATTTCCAGTCATTGCAACACTTCCGTCTTTTTTCAAAGCATCGTGTGCAGACGGTATTTTTGATATTTGTGTGTCGACATAATTTTTGTTGCAAGCACTTGAAGAATACTGAGGGGGGGGCAAGATTGAATATCTGCCTTTGATTATCATCAGCAATAGATGAAAAAGTGATTGAATTATATATCGTACCACCTGTTTGTTGATTCAAAAATTTGTCATTCAAGTATTTCAAGTTGACTGTATCGCTTGATGAATGCATATTTTGGTCGTAGTCTGGTACTCTTATCCGGCTCTTGAAAGTTTGTACCCGAGTCGTCAGAAGATCAGCTTTCACATCAAGACCTATGTCCACATACTCTTTATTCGCCGCTTGATCGTTACTATCAGGTTGTGAAACGTTAACCAGTTTTTTATTTTCTATATCATAATTTCCATCTTGGGTTAACTTAAATCCGATTCCCTGAGGACCAGGAGGTCCAGGCTGTCTAATTACAGTTTGACCCTTTAACGGAGCAGACGATGAAATATGTTCATTAAATATTCCCATTTATATCAGTAAGTTATATTGTTCCGTAAAAATTCCTATTGATTCTCTTCATTGGTTTATCTACATATAGAAATGAAAATGGTTTTTGGGTAGCTTTAATGTATTTATCCTTGTCAACTCCCGACTCGCGGGATATTAGACTTCTTTCATTACTGCTCGGAAAATCATATACACAAAAATGAGAGCAATTGAGTCGAATCTCTTTTGGCGTTTTGTAAAATGATTGACTCAAATAAATCACAGAGCAGTTCTTATGTCTGCCACGAATGAAATAATCAATCAATGGCTTTTGATTTTTGTCACAAATAAAGTCATCAAATACTACTATTTTTTGGGCGTCGTCTTTCTGTAATTCTTCTATTGGAATTATATCATCATTAGTACAAACAAGGACATCATACCCAACACTTTCTGATATATCATTCAACCTTTGAATAATGTCTTTGTATTTCTGCTGCTCAAGATTTTTAGCATAAAGGTGTATTCTATCGTAATACAAAAGTGGTTTCATCAACATATGGTACAGCAAATTTGTCTTCCCGCTTCCTGAATTACCACATATCAGCATTCTAAAAGTGTTATTTGGCATGTAACCATACAATCTTTTGAAATCAGTATTTTTATCATTTCTGTCATAATTTGGAATTTCCATTTATATCAATACAATAGATAAGTTTAGATAAGTTTAGATAAGTTAATGTACTTTAATAGTATATGGATATACAACGATTGAAACAATTATCTGAAGCCAAAATTAAGGCTCGAACATTAACCAAACAAGTAAGAAATAAATTGAAGGAGTACAAGGAGAATAAACAAGATTTACAACAAGGTTTATCAGAAACTTTCAAACCAATTATTGAAGCCCAAGAGCAAACCAAACAAGCAATCGATGAAAAACAGGACCAATTGATTGAACAATTAGAAAAGAACCAAAAAGCATTGACTTCCGGTTTGGAAGACATTGCTATGTTAACCTATCAGACAGAAACAAAACCACAATCAACAAAGCTACCAATAGGTTACAAACCAACTATGCAACTCACATCAGATTTAAGTGCAGAGTTTGATGCCGCCGATAAGGAAATATTGAATAAATATGGTCTCTATCTACCGAACCAGTTATTAAAAAGAATCTATGATGGTACTATTGATTATAATGAAACTGAAAATAAATTGAACAAGAATCTCAAAACTTTAAAGAGTAAAAGAACCAAACTAACGAATGCTAGAAATAAGACACAAAAAGACGTTGATAAAATTGAAAACCTGTCAAATGAAATCGAAACATTGTCAAAATATCAAAAAAGAATAAAAATGTTTACTGAAGGCCTAAAAACTCTTAAAGGTTCAGGTTATACCCAACCAAAGAGAAATGCATACAAAATATCATCTTATGGGCAATATGGTGGACTGATGATTGATATTCCAAAATTAATGGGACAACTTAGGCTCGTCGCAACAAAAGATAACCACAAAGTGATGGACAAAAAGGTTGATTTTGATACAATCGATTTATTGACAAAGAAATTTAATTCGAAAAAGAAATACAGTGATATTGCAAAAATGGTATTTGATGAATTGAACCAACTAAGTGAGATTCCAATCCATAAATCCAGTAAAAAATTCAAGAAAATAGGCTCTGGTGTTGTTTATTACAATAATGCAGATGATTTGCTTGACAGAATGGAATTACTTGGTGGATCCATTTTAGCTGGCAACAATGGAGTCAAAGAGGAATTTTCACAGATAGCCCATAAATTGAATCAACTTGGATTCATAAACAACCAACAATTGATAGATTTATTGAAACAATATATAATGTAATGATATATGCAAGAAAGAGCGATACATATTTCATCTGCTAACCGGCAGAAAATCGTCAAAGTCGTCCTGAAAACTTTAGTATAAAATTTGATCCACCACTGAAGCTTGACACAAACATGAGACATGAATTAGCTGTGGATCGAATTACAATGACATATTCATGGCATAATGTAAACCATGAATACGGAAATGACACGATTAAATATAGCAAAGACAATGGTGTTTCATGGAAGACAATTATATTTGTTGCAGGAATGTATTCATATGAAGATCTTGATGATTATATCAGTCAATCAATTGTTCAAAAAGGTGATAAACCAGCTAACAGCAATGGGATAAAGCTTTATTTTGTGCTTTCATCATACAAAGTTGTCATTCAATTGGACGATCAATGGCAGCTTGACATCAGAGACTCAAAATTTGGAGATCTGATCGGATTTGAACCAAAAATAATTACCCAAAATGAACACGGAACAAAATTACCAAATATAACTAATAGTATTGATGTAATAAACATAAATAGCAACATCATATCAGACAGTCTCAGTAATGGTGTATTCACTAATACTTTAATAACAATACCAACAGACAATTTAACAAGGAGTTATCCATTTACTTTTGAGCCAAGAAGAGCATTATTCAGCCCAATTTCAAAAACAATTATTTCAGAATTGGAGATATCAGTGACAGACGCTTTGGGGCGACCTATTGATTTAAACGGAATTGATTGGTTTATGCATTTGATACTAAGATCTAGTTTAATATAATATATCAATATACATGCGACAAAGTGAATTTAAAATACGTTATGACCCAGATTTGGGTCGTTATGTGAGCAAACATATCCATGATGAAACAATTCATGGTGAAGGAATAATGGATGTTTTCAAATCAATTGGATCAAAACTTTTTGGAAAAACAGCGAAAGAATTAGCTAAAAAAGGGGTTAAAACTGCAGCTGAAAAAGCAGTCACCAAAACTGGTGAATACGCTGGTAATAAAGCAGGAGATAAAATAATTCAATTGTTGAGTAAAAAGCAACCTTCTGTAACAAAATCAATGAATATTCAACCAACAATGGAGCAGCCACTGACTGATTTTCAAATAGCTGAGAGAGTTAATATGATAATATCTGGCGGAAAACTCAAAAGGAGAATAAGAGTTTAATATTTATCTAACATAAGTTTATAGCTTATATGAAATCATTCAGAAATCCAAAACACGTTGAAAGATACGAAGATGTATATTTCCAACTGGAGACACCACTAAATACTGGTAATCCGGGGAATAATAATTCACAAAAGAAAGATGGTTATCGTTTTGTAGTCGATAATAGAGGAGAAGTTACTCCTTTTGATTGGTATAATGCAAGAGTATCAGTTGGTTTCAAAGTTCAAACGATGGCAAATGCAAACTTAGCAGTTGATGACCATAACGGTATTGTAAATGGTTCCCATAGTCTTATAAATGATTTGGACATAAGGTTAAATGGTAATCATGTGTATGATTGCAATCAAGCAAATCATTGTGTAAATATCAAAAATATGTTGGAATATAGTCCAGTATATGCTCAATCCACGGCAACCAATTTCTATGTGGATACAAGCCGACACGCTGAAGAACGATCGGCTGAAGACAACTACAATAAAGGATTTTCCAGCAGAATAGCGCTTTTGGGTACATCAGCAGTTGTCAATACAGAAATATCATTAAACAGATATTCATTTTTGAAGCATTAAGAGATGAGTTATTGCCTGCTACAAGATTAGAATTAAATTTAAAGATTGAATCAGATGGCAATCTTATTTGGCAAGCTGGTGCAAATTGTCGTGTGATAATCACAAGAATGGAGCTCATTGTACCACGAATCACTTTCAATTCAGAAGGACAGTCATTGTACATCAATCAATACTTGAAACCTCATAAATGGACTTATTTGCGCGAAAATGTAGAAAGAAGCAATTCATCAACACAAAGAAGTGGTAATTTCCAGATAACAAGTGGCATTTCAAAGCCAAGACATGTATTTGTGTTCATTATAAATGATGCCAATGTTGGTTCACAAACAGCAAATCCATTTTTGTATAATACATTCAGTGTATCAACTAACCCAAGAACATTGACAAATTGTCATCTCGTTGTTGGAAATGGTAATGAATATCCTGATGTACATTACACTGCAGATGCTGATTTAACTCGAGTATACAGAGATGTTTTAAAATATGTGCATGCAAATAATGAATACAGTCAAGGAACGTTGTTGAATATCAATAACTTCAAAGCATTATTTCCATTTGTGTATTTTGATTTGACAAAACAAAAAATGGATATCAAAGATGGTACCACAAAGCTGACCTTTCATTATGAATTATCTGGTACAACGGCAACAGCATATTCAGTTTATGCATTGACATTATACGAACAAGAAGCTGAGCTTATTCAGAAAGATAATAAATTATTGTTCCGATAAGGAATATAAAATCAAATACAAAATTATGTACGTTACTTATATATAATATATGTCAACGTATTATCCACATGGAGTAAAACTATCAAGAGGGCAAAAAGAGAAACTAGCCTCAGCATTGAGAAACAATTCAGCGATAACAATAAGATTATCAAAATCTGAATTAACTGGTCCGGATCAGCTTATGTTAACTAAAACGCAAATAAATAAGTTGAGGCGGGCTATGCAGAACAATACAGGGTCTGACATTAAAATAAGCAAAACACAGATACGAAAAGCGGTTCAAAGAGGAGGTAGTCTGTGGTCATCACTATTTTCATTAGCTCCTAAAGTCTTATCAAAGGTACTTCCAATGGCAACCAAAGTTGCAGGTCCATTGGCGACTGGAGCACTATCGGGTTTGGCCAATTTAGCGGTTGATAAAATATTTGGGAATGGACAAGTTGGAGGGTTTATGAGTCCACAGAATAAAATAGAACAATTAATAAAATACAAAGATTGGCTCACAGATGCACAAAAGAAACAAATAGTCAATGCAATGCATACAGGTGGACAACTTGTAATCAAACCGACTAAAGCACAATCTGGGGGCTTTTTGGGCACTTTATTGGCTTCAATTGGTATACCTATGCTTATTAATGCACTGACGGGAAAAGGATTACAGATCGATAGAAGTCGAAATAGACGTTCTCTTCCAATTTATGTTCCCGGAATGACGCCAATACCAAGTACACAAGACGGGGGTTTAGTTATGCCAAATGATTGGAGGCCACCTCCTTTTATTGGTTCATGGGACAAACCAATCGGCATGGGAGTAAAACAAAAAACAAAAAAAAGGAAAAGGCTTGCTGCTTGGCAAAAACAGCCCATTTTCAGGAATTCCATTAATCGGGGACATACTATAAAGTTCCTTAATAAACCCCTCTCCAACTATGATCTCATTGATTGGGTCAATAAACTCAAAATCAAAAACTTCCGAGGTATTTACAGCAGAGATAATTTACCACAAAGGATGATAAAAGATGAAGTTGGTATAATTAACTTGGATTCACATATTGGTCCTGGTACACATTGGGTTGTCTATCGTAACGGAAATAAATATGCAGAATATTTTGATAGTTTTGGGTTAAAAATGCCTTATGAAGTATCCCAATATTTGTCAACAAGTGGCAAACAATTAATTTATTCAAATGATGAAATACAGGAAAGAGACTCAGTTTTATGTGGTTATTGGTGTCTGTATTATTTATTTGAAAGACAAAAGGGGACAAGTATTTTTAAAACTATTCACAATCCACATTTTGACATGAATGACCAAAACGTCAATCGAGAGTTCGTGATCAGATATTTTACAAATATAATGTAATATATGTATATATGGTAAGATCGTATTGTGTTAAACAAAAGAAGGTCACTGAATGTGTACCTGGTAGCGAACGTTTTGTGAAAGCTAAAAATGGAAGAACTATGATGAAATGCACGTGTGCAGAATGTGGTATAACCGAGACTAAATTTGTTAAAACTCGGGGAAACTAAAGGGCCCGTCTGAAGGGGCGGGCTTATTTGATATAGGAAGTAGTCGCATGCTTAGTGCATTACCTTTGAAAGCCGGTATAAAGGGTCTTTACAATTTAGACAAAATGGGAATATTAAAGGCAATCAATCCTAATATAAAAGGTTTGGATAAGAAATACATTGATCAAGCTTTGGATAGGCTTACTGGGGGTGCTATTGATATACATAAGGTTATCGGTAAATTACCAAAACCAAAAGGTGGTTGGACTCCACCAAACTACAAATATATGGGACCATATAATCCACTTGATAAACAGTTAGAATATGATCCCACTACTGGTCAGGTTACAAAATGGCATGTTCAACCTTATAATAAAGTTGATGAAATAGCAGCTCATCATGATATATGTTACAGCATGGGAAAAGACAAAGGAGAATGTGACCGAAAAATGGTTCAATCCCTTGACCAAATACCTTATGGTGAAATGCCAAAATGGGGCCAAACAGCTCGTTTTATTATAAACACAAAACAAAAACTAGGTCTTGGAGTTCCAAAAAACGGAAAAAGCCGTTGAGTGAAGAAAACTGGCAAGAAAAATTAGCAGATGAGTTACATGCACCCATAAAACGTAATTTCACTCGGCGGCGTATAATTGTAAATCATGTTGATGAGATTTGGGCGGCAGACCTTGTTGAGATGCAACAGTTTAGTAAATGGAACAAGGGTTACCGATATCTTTTAACAGTTATTGATGTATTCTCGAAATACGGTTGGATTGTTCCTTTGAAGGATAAGAAAGGTGAAACTGTAATGATAGCTTTTCAAACGATATTCAAGGAAGGCAGAAAACCACAATATCTATGGGTTGATAAGGGAAAGGAGTTCTATAACAAACACTTGAAAGACATTCTAGAGAAAAATGGTATATATATGTACTCCACTGAGAATGAGGAAAAATCATCAGTGGTTGAAAGGTGGAATCGAACAATCAAGTCCAAAATGTGGAAGCAGTTCACTGTTCAAGGTAATACAATGTATCTCGATATGCTCCCCAAACTAGTAAAACAGTACAATAATACAAAACATTCAAGCATAAAGATGACACCAGTTGAAGCATCTGATAAAAAGAATGAAGGAACCGTTTACTTCAATTTGTATGGTGATATAGATGCATTAAAACAGAAACCGAAATTCAAAATAGGCGACAAGGTCCGAATATCTAAGTATAAACGGAATGTGTTCGACAAGGGTTATACACCAAATTGGACAGAAGAAGTGTTTACAGTTGATAAGATCCAATACACTAATCCAATAACATACAAACTGAAAGATCTAAGAGGTGAAGATATTCAAGGGAGTTTTTATGAACCTGAATTATTAAAAGCCAGACAGGATGTTTTCCGTATTGATAAAGTCGTTCGGAGAGATTATAAGAAGAAACAAGCTTTGGTGAAGTGGAAGGGTTATAGTGATGACTTCGACAGTTGGATACCGTTCAAGGGTTTAAAAGATATATGAAATTGTTTTAAGAGAATATTATCTAATATATATTATATCAAACGATACAGTATATACTGTGTTTTGCTATTATATAGCCAAAAATAGATATTGTTTCTGGCTATTCATTTACATTTTTTGTTGTGAACATACTTATTAATATTTTTCATTACTTCATCACATCTTGGGCATTTGTATTCTTTGTTTTGCCATTTTTTCATAGCTTGCATATGGTGTTTCTTTTTGTCTTCATTGGGGACTCTTTTTTTACGCACATTAGAAGCTTTTTTATAGTCATCTGGTAATTCATCTTGTTTTATATACTCAAAATTGTATGAACATCCATCCTTTTTTGATATACCTGATTTACAATTATTGATTTTTTCACACACCATTTGAACGATACCAGCATTGATTTGAAGATGTTGTTGAATAGCATACATACTGTAAAAATATGAAACTTCTTTGGTAGACAAGTTAGTTGCTTTTACACACCTTCTATTTTCATGATTCTTAGCAACAAATGAATAATCTCGTTTAGTTGCGGATTTCTTACAATTCTGTTGCTGTGAAACAAGCTGTAAATTACATAATCTGTTATCATCTTTCACATTATTAATATGGTCAATTACTTTACCTTCTGGGATGATACCGTTGTGACATTCCCAAACAAACCGATGGACAAAATAACTTTTTTGTTTATCACCATATTTTCTTACATTACATTGCATATATCCATAATTTTTATGACCCTTATGGGGTACTTTCTTAATGATATTTATGACATTTCCATTTTCATCCGAAGCATATAAGTCATAAATTGGGTGAATATTGTAAACGCACTTATTGATTTCAATCTTACTCATTATAATATAGTTTATATTAATATGTCTTTAACATAGTTTGTATACATCAGTCACTTAAAGACATGTTATTATTTAATAATATGGAAAATATTATCTCATCATATAGTATGAATAAAAAAGATCTTAAAAAATTGAGTAAATCTCAACTGATCAAATTGCTGTTGAAGCAAGAAAATAAAAAGCCTGAAATCATCACAGTAGATGATACCAAACCAGTGCCAGCATCAAGAACTTATAAACCAATGGCAGCACCCAGAACTGTAAAACAAATGGTTAAAGATTATGAAACCAACATAATTCTTCCACCGTTACAGTTTAGAGACAAACCAGTGCCTGCACCAAGGACTAAAAAACCAGTTCCATTACCAAGAACTAAAATAGAGCAAACAGACAAAGCTCTCAAAGGCTACACAAAGTCTTATGAAATCAACATAAAAAATAACAAAGACCCGCTGATGCAACTACAAAACACAAGAACGGCTGTTGCATACCATATTACAAGTGTATTAAAATCAATGAAAGGACTAAAATTTGTTGAAACGATTAGGGTAACATTCACAAAAACATCAAATGGTGAAACAATACAAAAGACTGTATATTTCAATGGTCCACCTCAAACAATCACAAATGATCTGGAAATAACCAACTCACTTCACTTATCAAAACAGCAAATATTAAACAAAATCACTCAATGGGTCTCTGAAGGGTCTGGTTGGACTGTCAAATCAGTTGACAACCATTATCTCAATGTTGTATTATATAAACCAATGAAAGGCTCTTCATACATCAAACTACCCACAGAACTCAGAAACAGTGCGAAGGGATTGATCAACATGAAAAATGAGGATAATGAATGCTTCAGGTGGTGTCACATCAGACATTTAAATCCTCAAGACAGAGATGCACAGAGGATTAAAAAAGTAGACAAACAATATGTGGACAACTTAAATTATTCAGGGATTGAATTCCCAGTCACCACAAAGCAGTACAATAAAATTGAGAAGCAAAATAATATCAACATAAATGTTTTTGGTTATGAAAATAGACAACCATATCCAATATACATCTCAAAAGAGAAATATGAAGATTGTATGAATCTTCTTCTGATAACAGAAAATGAAAACAAGCATTATGTATTAATAAAAGATTTTAATAAGTTAATGTACAATCAGACAAAACACAAAGAAAGAAAACATTTCTGCATGTATTGTCTTCAATGCTTCAGCTCTGAAAGAGTATTAACTAATCACAAAGAAAACTGTATACAAGTGAATGGCACACAAGCTATAAAAATGCCGACTAAAGATGACAACATACTAAAATTCAATAATTTTCACAAACAACTACCAGTACCATTTGTGATATATGCAGATTTTGAAGCCATCATTGAAAAAATACATGGTTGCAAACCTGATAATGAACAGTCATATACTGAAGCCTATCAGAAGCATACAGACTGTGGTTATGGATACAAGGTTGTTTGTTGTTATGATGATAAATACAGCAAACCAGAACAAATTTACAGAGGAGAACAAGCTGTATACAAATTCATGGAAGCTATGCTAGACGAAGTTAAATATTGCAAAAAAACAATGAAAAAAGAATTCAACAAACCATTGACAATGACAAAAAATGATGAAGAAGAATTCAAAAAAGCTGACAAATGTCACATATGTGAAAAAGAATACAACAAAACGGACGTAAGAGTCAGAGATCACTGTCACATAACTGGTCAGTACAGAGGATCAGCTCATCAAGAATGCAATCTCTCTCTTAAAGTAAACCCAGAAGAAATAAAAATACCTGTTATATTTCATAATCTGAGAGGTTATGACAGTCATTTCATAATGCAAGAAATTGGTGAAATAGTTAAGAAGCATAAATACACAAACAGGAAAGGTGAACAGTGTCAAATGAATATTAATGCAATTCCCAACAATATGGAAAAATATATGGCCTTCATGCTTGGTAATCATCTGACATTCATTGACAGTTTCCAATTCATGAGTTCCAGTCTTGAAAAACTAGTAAATAATTTACCAAAAGAAGCATTAAAATATACCTCTAAAAAATTCAAAGGTGAAAAGCTTGATTTAATGTCACAAAAAGGAGTTTATCCATATGATTTCATGGACAGTTTTGACAAATTCAATGAACAACTCCCAAAAAAGGAAGAATTTTATAGCATCTTAAATGATGAATATATATCAGATGAAGCATATCAACATGCAAAAAATGTTTGGAATGTATTTAGTCTAAAAAACATGGGTGAATACCATGATTTGTATCTTAAATCTGACATCCTTTTGCTAGCTGATGTGTTTGAAAACTTCAGAAAGACCTGTCTAGAATACTACAAATTAGACCCATGTCATTATTTCACATCTCCAGGGTTATCTTGGGATGCTATGCTTAAAATGACTGATATCAAATTAGAACTTATGACTGATATTGACATGTTTCAATTCATTGAAAAAGGAATGCGTGGTGGGATAAGCTACATTGCCAATAGATATGGTAAAGCAAACAATAAATACATGAAAACATACGATGAAAAGGCGCCCTCAAAGTATATAATGTATCTAGATGCTAACAATCTATACGGTTGGGCTATGAGTCAATATTTACCTACTGGAGGTTTCAAATGGATGACAGAAAAGCAGATAGACAACATAAATTTAGCTAAATATGAAGAAGATAGTAATAAAGGTTTAATACTAGAAGTTGACTTAGAATATCCCCAAAAGTTGCATGACAGTCATAATGACTATCCCTTAGGACCAGAAAAAGTAAAAGTAACCAAGAGCATGCTATCAGATTACTGTAAAAAAATAGCAGCCAAATATAATATATCAACAGGTCTTGTGCATAAATTAATCCCAACTTTGAACAACAAAGAAAAATATGTCTTGCATTACAGAAACCTGAAATTATATATTGATCTAGGTTTGAAAGTAACCAAAGTCCATCGAGTATTGGAGTTTAATCAGTCTGCATGGTTGAAGCAATATATTGATTTCAACACTCAGAAAAGAACCAATGCGAAAAATGCTTTTGAGAAAGACTTCTTCAAGCTTATGAACAACAGCGTATTCGGTAAAACAATGGAAAATATCAGAAAGCGAGTAGATGTAAGATTAGTAACTGATGAAAAGAAACTTGTAAAAATGGCAGCTAAACCAACATATATAAGCAGTAAGATATTCAATAAAAACCTTGTAGCTGTGCATAAGATTAAAGAAACACTAACCCTAAACAGGCCGGCATATGTAGGTATGTGTATCCTAGATCTTAGTAAGACACTAATGTATGAGTTTCATTATAACTATATAAAAGAGCAGTATGGAAACAAAGCTCGACTACTATTCACTGACACCGACAGCTTGACTTATGAAATCGAAGCTAAAGACGTATACCAAGATTTCTGGAATGATAAAGATAAATTCGATAACAGTGACTACCCTGAAAGCTCGCCGTATTTTAATAAGTCAAATAAAAAAGTAATTGGTAAATTCAAAGATGAAGCCGCAGGAGTTCCCGTTTGTGAATTCATCGGTCTACGATCAAAAATGTATAGCTACATGAAAGACAACCAAACAGGAGGAAAGACTGCTAAAGGGATTAAAAAAAACGTCATTAAAAGGAACATTCAACATGAAAACTATAAAGAGACACTCTTCAATAATAAACAGATACACCATAAAATGAAAACAATAAGAAGTCAAAACCATCAACTCGGAAGTTATGAAATCAATAAAGTATCACTCAGCTGCTTCGACGACAAACGATATAAACTAGAAAACAGTATAACAAGCTATGCATACGGGCACCATGCCATCAAAAACTAAATTATCTTTCTTTACTTTTTTATCAAAATGTTCTTACTTCTGATATTTTTATCAGAAAATTACAAACGAGATACAATTCTGATTGGTTGAAAAAATCATATGACTGTCTCATGATGACTCATCTTCCTGGGGGAGCCCCCTCTTAAGACTTCCTGTGTTTCCGAGAAAGTCACGCTTGGTGATTTTTCTGAGAAAGTCACGCAATAAAAATATATAGTTCACAAAAATACTAGACCAAAATACGAGCGCAAAATATGACCACACCCAAGCGAATGGGACCATTTAATAGTAACCATGCACCTATCTAATTAGACCCATGCGCCTATCCCAACGAGTGCAAAATATGATCACGTGACCACGCCCATGTGACCACACCCATGTGACAGTATCTATAGGTATTATAATACGAGCGCAAAATACTATAGCAGAAAATGAAGCCATTATACGGAAAAGTAGTAGAGAGTTGAGGGGGTAAGGGAAGCAAGATATATTTTTTCAAAATATATCTTGAACCCCATACC
The DNA here is from genome assembly GCA_014634185.1 of Astreopora myriophthalma. Lineage (NCBI taxonomy): Eukaryota > Metazoa > Cnidaria > Anthozoa > Scleractinia > Acroporidae > Astreopora > Astreopora myriophthalma. The sequence goes on along the minus strand of BLFK01001136.1, from coordinate 69,225 downwards.
CCCCAACACAAGTAGTATTAATCCAATTTATGGAAAGTAGTTGTAGAGTTGGGTTGGCACGAGGCCATTTTTCAAAAATGGCCTCGTGCCCCCAACTCTATAACTACTCACAAGCTTACCAGGTACAGGTTTGCTGTGCACTGCTGTGTTGATGGGTATTCCAGGGTTATTGTGTATGCCACCCTAACTGATAACAACCGAGCAGATACAGTGTTGGAGCTCTTCATCAAGGGAGTACAAAAGAGTTTGGCTTACCTTCAAGAGTAAGAAGCGATCATGGACTGGAAAATGTTGGAGTGGCACAGTACATGTTGGAAAATAGAGGACTGGACAGAGGAAGTATCATAACGGGAAGCTCCGTCCACAACTGCCGTGTTGTGCGCGCTCATAGAGATGTTTACGCTGGTGTCCTTTGTCACTTTGCCAATATCTTTAGTGGAATGGAAGAAATGGGTCTTCTTGACCCGTTCAACGAAGTGCATTTATTTTCATTGCACTTTGTCTACACACCAAGGATAAATAGGGCATTGCAACACTTTAGTGATCAATGGAACAATCACCCCGTCTCCGGTGAACATCAATTATCTCCCCTACAAATTTTCGCCTCTGGGATTTTGGAGAACATGCACTCTGGCACAGGATGAAATAATTGATTTAATTTAGTTTAAAGCTAACTTAAAGGTACACA
>BLFK01001136.1:48537-53537 GCA_014634185.1 Astreopora myriophthalma | reverse complement strand
TTGAGACAGAAGGACTGGTAGGTATTGACAGGTTAAATATCCTTTCACCAAAATTCTACCAATAGCAACCCATTCCTCCCTTTGATAGTCATGTCTTACAAATGGCACACGCTCATTTTCTCCAACAAAAAGGGAATCATACGTTTCTTTCCAAAAAAAAGAGAAAACATCTCTAAGCAACCCAACACCTCTGCCCACTTCTTCAACTCCCCTACCATCAATAACGATTATCTCTATGTCTTGACTCATAATTAGCGCATCTCGGAATAAGTTAATCAAATCCTTCTTAATATTTAACCTGTGCACTTGGATGATACGTTTTGGTAACAGTTGAGGTACAGGTACTAATACAGGTACATGCTCAGATGATGCATGAACACTATCATAGTTACTGCCTGTCTCTACATCATTAAACTGTATTTTGATGTGATGTTTCTGCTTCAGTTGGAAATGGTACACAATAAGGTTGTGCAGCATCCGGGCTGGGGTGGGTCACCACAGCTGCATCTGACCTCCCATCACTCTCCCCAAATGAAAGCAACACAGGGCTTCTTTGTGCTCCACTAACACTAAAAGAAATATTAACTTGTCACAAACAATTAAAAAAGTGATCTAAGTGGCAATGATGTAACATACTATGCAAAACTTCACACGAAAAAGTTCACCTTGGACTGCTATCTAATACTGATTTCTCTAGCTCCTCTTCACTTTCACCCTCATCTTCAGATTCCAAAGGCATCAGTGATCTAACATAAACAGCTCCTTGACCAGCCATCCTGGTGACTCTTTCTGCATCCAGAGTTATGCCATCTGCCAACTTAGGAGTTACAAGCTTTCCATAGCATGGCTAGGTTCAGAAAAACACATATTACATGAAGGCTTTTTGCAAAAGTCAAGCGTAAATTTAATGGAAGAGTAATTAAGTTAAGCTTATGTCACAAACAATGGGACATTTTACAACAAATAAGGGGGTGGGAGTGGGCCAGTACCACAGCAAGTCTGAATAACCCAATAACTTCTGCCCAAAATTGTAAGTCCATTCCAAGGGTCACTGCAGGTATCCTCTTGTGTGGGTAAATTGTTGGCAAAATAGTATAAATGTGTATTTGTATTGTTATATTTATTATGATTATTGGGTTAAACGTAGAACAATGTTTAAGCTTATAAAACACAAGTGGAAAATTACCCACCTTGACGTATTCAAATAGCAAAAGCTTTGGAAATCGATTCACTATAGCAGCTTTGAGGGAATGTGCATCCCAGCTCTTGTCAAAGGGAAACTCGTGGCAAACAAGTTCTCTCTCTTCTAACTGAAGTCGGCTTGTGTGTGTAGGCACTTTGTTGATCTTGGGACTGGGAATAAGGACTAGATCCTTGTAAACAAGTGTCTTGGATGGGCGACCTTTGGTCGATTTAATGGTCTGCTTTGACCTTGCTGGTCTTCTACTAGTGCTTTTCCTACTAGCTCGGTTCGAGCCAACTGTCGGAAAGAGAGTGGCAAGACGAGCTTGAATAGAACTGCTTGAGGCTGGCGACGTCGAGGATTGAATGGCAGGTTCGTTCGACTGAAGTTCCTCGTTGTTCACCTGACGATCCCCGTTGTTCGGCTGACTGTCAGAGACTGCCGTTGGATTCATCCGAGGTATAACATTTCCCGTAAAACCAGGTCTCAAATGACTTAAAATCTCTAAGGCATCCGCGGCCGCACGACAAGCAGTAGACAGTTCTTCCTCCATGTGACCGAAGGCCAAAATGGCGGAATGGAAAAAGTGCATTCGCGGTCATGTGATCACGTGTTGCATACTAATTAGAAAGAAAATAAAAAATCCCGCTCGGAACGAAAACAAATATGGAATAAATATAAAAAGTATAGAACGCATATAAAATAAAGAGAACAAAATAAAAAATAGATGAGCTAAACACGTATATATAGATTAATAGGAAGAGATATAAAAAACATAGAATCAAAATAAAAAATAAAGAAGCAAAATAAAAAATATACAGAAAGGAAATAAAAAATATGGCACAGAAATGCAATGGATGTATTGTATATTAAGGTTGTTTGAATATTGACTGGAAAGGCGCGCCATACACAACCTACTTTTGAAACACAAAGCTCTCTGCAACATGATTTATATTCGACTGCTCGTGAAGAATAGCCTATTGCTTTCCAGCAATATGTGGCTCAAAAGTAAGACCATCACCGAAAAAAATCCAACCTTAGTCATGGACAAAGACTTTGACGCGCCCTGGAACCGGCATATAGATTTAGATGAAACTGTTTAATTATCTTGCAAATAATAATCTCTTTGCTGCCTTTTGCAGACAAAGAGGCCTCGTTTCTTGATTCGGTCGAATTGGCTCCATTGAACAAGGAAAAAATACATCCGCGTGTGTTTCGCGATTATTCCGCAAAATGATTAATAGCTGGCGTCTAGATTTTCGGGAAGTTTATCAACTGAGGCGTGTTACGAATATTAACCACTTTTTCATTTTTTTTTTGTTTAAGACATAGATACATACGTTTATTTCTCGTCGCTTTTTCTCATCATCACGTCGCTTTTTCTCAACATTTTGTCAATGCTGAAATAGCACAAATTTTTTTCGTAATGGGCTTGCATCAAAATGGCTACAAAGCATTGAATATTTTTTCAAATTGTTACAGGCGTTCTAAATTGATTTTTTTTTAAATTTAAACAATAGCTACCGACGCATAAAGTCAGTTACAATTAACAATGAATGTCTGGTCCTTTTTTCCTGGTTTTCTTGATATCAAGTATCGAGGAAGCGTGGTAAAATGAAAGACTGCTAAAATAATAAATGATTGTTTCCAACCAGTGCAAAGTTTCTGTCAAATGAAATGAAGCAAAAGTAAAAAGTTCCAATGCAAACAGTCATTGCGAATTAAATTGATTTCATTATCATAGATACTACTTATTAGGGCCATTTATACGGGAGAAAATAAGACGCGTCTTAGCTAAGACGCGTCTTGAATAGGACGCGAACTGTACCATTTATACGTTCGCGTCCTACATAAGACGCGAAATTCTCGTATGAATTTTTGATACAGCCTCATTTACATGCAAAGTTGCCATTAGCAACGCCGTTAGCAATAACTTTGGTAAAGATCCAAGATGGCGCGCTGTAGCAAGAAACAAAAGCGTGCCGTCATTTTAAGAAGGTAGAGACTTCTTAAGAGATGTTTTTTCTATTTTGAGAAGTCCTCTTTTCTTGTGAAGACCGTGCTGTTGAAGAAAATTCACAAACTTGACGTTGCATACGAAGAATATAACAGAAATCCGAGACGAGTCGGAAGAAAGCGATCGACTGATTGGTGCGATAACGACATGTTGCAGATGGAAGATGTTGAATTTATTGCCAACTTCCGGCTCTCCTGGCCATCTTTTGGAAAACTGTGCGGAAAGATTTCCGTATAACCCCATACATTTATTATGTATGCAGAATTCTTATTATGGTAAAATTTAAAGTTATTCAAAGCGAATAAGTCTCAAAGGAGCGCTATTGTTTCCGCTATTGTTTAGATAAACAAAGAACTGTATGCATAATAAATGTTGGGGTTATACGGAAATCTTGCTTGGGCGTCGATACCAGGTACCGACTAGCAATGGTTCGACCAATATACTGATTTCGACCAATATACATTCCAACTCATCGTTGTTTAAATCGTCACGTATTCGATGGTTTAGATTCGTGTGCAAGTAAATGGAAACACCATCTCCATTCCTTCCGTTAATTTTACGGTCTTTCCTGACCAGTTCAAAGCCAGTTAAGTAGACTTCGTTGTTATGCACTGTAGAGTCTAATTTAGACTCGTTGATTACTAAAATATCAACCATGGAAGAGGACATGAAACTCTGCGTTCATCGATATGGGACAGCAGACTATTAATGTTAAGAGACGCAAAGACTAAACCTCGACCAAAGGTGCTAGAATGGTTGGACTTCCCGCGGACATCACACTTGCAGGCCTCAGCCGGATCGGATTCCCAGACGGCACTGTCCTAATCTACACGTGAATAATTAATCGAATTTTGAGCGAGACGCGAGGTTCCACCCTTGTTTAACTGAAAACCGCTCCTATTAAGGTGGTCAAATCGCAGAAATGTTTGAGTGATCAATAAATCCCCAGGTCTTTTGCTTGCAAAACTGCGCGCATGCTTAAGAACTTTGTTCACATTAGAAACTCGGCTTTGCCAGCCAAAGCTTCATCGTCAGATCTACTGCTGAGACTGAATATTGTAATCATGACTGGGGATTCCGAACTAACTGATTCGACAAGGCACATTCACGAGGAGAATTGCTGGATCTTAAATTATTAGTTGCTACATCGATAATAATCTCTTTCGGGGTTTTTGCGTAAAAGTGGCTTGATATGGTCCTTCATGTATGTCTTGCGTTGTGCATCCCGGGAATGTGGCTATCTTGACTTGCGAATTCCTACACATTTTGTGGCTTTGAAGGTATTTAAGTGGAGAATCCCTTGCTAAATTACAGAATGCAGGACCACTTATTTCAATGTCATTGAATAACAATAGTGTCTATTGTTATTTGCTTCGTTCTTGAATAGCTTCAGCCTAATTTGCATGTGGCGGCCCTGTGTGGTCCTTTATTCTGTAGTTACTCCAAGAGTTTGGATAGTTTTGCTTGTTCTAACCTCCGAAGAAGACGAAGGTGTTCCTTGTCCATCGTCACCGCTATTCACTTTTTGATATATTACATTTCTCTCTTCCGCTTCTTCATTGCTGCGAAGAGGCACAAAACTGTTTCGAGTTTCAGTGATATTCGTGGGCACTGACTTCTGGTTACGTTTAGCATTTCAATTTTTACCTCGCGACTTATCCACTTGGACCCAACATTCACTTGACCTTGGGTGATTGTTTCCAACTTCACTCTTTTCTTGCATAAAGGTGGTGAATGCAAGCCAAAGGGAATCATTCTCTTGTTCTAATGACAAAACGCGAGGCTTGAACAGAGGCTCGC
>BLFK01001136.1:26700-41825 GCA_014634185.1 Astreopora myriophthalma | reverse complement strand
CTTAATGAAACCCTCAACAACAGAACGGAAGAGATTATCAAGGGAGAGTATACTCGGCGTGTGAACAACATTTGTCGGTCCAAGCTCAAAGGAGGGAACACGGGGGTAGAAAGAATAAATACGTGGGCAGTATCGGTAGTGCGGTACTGGGCAGGGATTGTCGAATGGACGAAGAAGGAGTTGATGAAATTGGACCGAAAGACACGTAAGATCATGTCTATGAATAATAATAATAATAATAATAATAATAATAATAACAATAAATTAGATTTATACAGCGCTAAAATAGTAGTCTGCGAAGAAGACGTAATGTGGCTAGGCGTTACTTGCCATGGAAAGAGGGAGGGAGGGACGGATTGATGTACAGGAGTGTTGAACAGGAGTGTAAGAGTCTACACAAATACCTGGAAGAAAGTAATGAGTGGATGTTGCAGGTAGCGCTTGAGGAGAAAGTAGTTGTGGAAACAGAAGTATCGGTGGACTATCATAAGAGAATTCATGAGGAGAGGGTTAGAGACGGGAAGAACAAGCCATTGCATAGTGCTTTCATGCGGAATACAGAAAACATTGCGGATATGGAATCATGGAGGTGGCTGAGAAACGGCTTCCTGAAAAGGAAGCTAAAAGGACTGATGTGTGGTGCACAAGAGCAAGCCCTTTGAACATGCTCCACCAAGTGAAACGTCGATCATACTACGGACTCACCCCTCTGCGGGTTGTGTGGGCAGGTTGTGGAACCTGTGCAGCACATAGTGAGGGACTGTTCTAAAATGACCCAAAAGGAATGTAAAAAACGCCATGACAAGGTTGCAGGACACAACAGACCCGACACCATAGTTGATCGCCAATAGGCTTTCTCCAGATTGCCCAGAAACAGATGAAATTTTCCCTAAATGTAAATCTTGTTGTCCTCTTTTGCCTTAACCTTTAATTTTGAACAGGTGACTAGTCAACTGATCAAAATATGAAAATTCTTAAATCAGCGATTTAATGGCGGATTTTATTGTTACAGATTAATAAATCAGCATTTCCAATGGAAATCCAATATAACTGACGTTCTACCCTTGGAATGACTTGTCTCTAGTTTTAGTTTTGAAATTATCAACAGCCAAAGGTTGAATTCTGGGCTATAAAATGACCTCATAATTTTTTTTTTATGAGAACGATAGACGGTCATTCCAAACGTGACATGTTGGAAATAAGTAATATGCATAATAAAATAAAAGATAACAGCGTCCGCTAAGAAGGGATGACCGTTTATAGAGCGTAAGTTTATAGAACATTTTTTAAGGAAACGTGAGTGACCTTAATAGAGGTTTGACTGTCTAGCTAAGTTCAATAGGAACGTGACCATGCCACACCCGGGCAGTTATTGGGCATTTGCTTGTTTGGTCCCATCGGAGGCACGTGTCATGTTAGTCTTCTGGGATGTGGCATCCATCACCCTGTGAAACTGTGGGGAACATGTTGTTTTACTACAACAAGAAACTGATTGTGCTGGTAAAAGTAGTAGATTATGCTAGTAGCTGCCATGCTACAAGGCTACTAGCGTTGGTCATAATTTCCTGAAATTATGCCATAACTTTTTCATTTTTTTGAAAATATGATGATTGTAGCACAAAGCGCTAACGTACACCTACCTACCTACCAGCCTGCGAACAAGATCATATGCATTAAACAGCAGACTGAAGTTGTTGATGTCATTGGACTGATAGCATAGATGTTCAGTCGATAAAACAACAGAACACTGCGATAAAAGTAGTTCAAATTTAACTGTGAATTGAGCATTTCGAAGACATTTCACACTCGCCATTTCTTACTTTATCCTCGTCTTCGATGCATTCTTTTCCGATTCCTATGACAGCAGCCGAGAATCCTTGTTGTTATGAGAGGAAACGATTATTATTGCAAACCTTTAAAACTGCTTCACAAGATGGTACTGCTTTCGGACAAGGAAAAAGTAGACTCTTCAGGAAACAGGTGGGAAGCATCGCAGAAATGTCTCTCCCACGAGTCAGCTTGAACAAGTATATCTTTTGCTCGAATCTAGGGCTTCTGTATTCGGGGAATCTTACAGACATTTACCCATAAATTCAGTAAACTTCAGCTCACAGAAGTCACGCGCGACTGATGCGCTAGGAAACCAAGTGATTGACATAAATGTGTAAAATGTCAAAATTGACCAGTCGAAGGGTATAACAGGAGCTGAATACAGCTGAAATACCAGAGTGTATCCTCAGAAATGGCGGATATTGAGGTCAGGACCACCTCTGATTTCACATAGAATACTCGTAGCTTATCCAAGTGACAGGAACGATGAGCTTTTCTTCGCCATCCAAGAGAGTTTTTAACCATGTTCGATACAGCAAGGAGCTACATAGGGAATTCTTATGCGATGTTTGGTGAGAATATCTGAATTATCTAATGTTTTGTTCACTCACAGAAACATTCGGCATCCCAGTATCCTCTTGCTTTCTAACGGTCACGCTGTTTGTTCCTCGTTGATTGAATGATTTCAAATTTCACAGCGTGACAGTTTTCAGTCGGCACACGGAAGTCCAGCTCCGCATCCATCGAGCTTGGATTACTGAATTTTTCGGTTTAATTTTAGGTCTACCTGTAAAACTTTTGGACGGATTTCAAATCAAATAGTACGAGATGAAAGGTGGGACTTTCAACTTACCCGGTGCGTGGTTTGGAACCCGTACAATGATGATTTGTTCTTGAATTTCGGCTCGGCGCTGGACCGGTCCGACTGCGAGCTTTCCTCCCTTGTCTCTCTACTATTACACTCGAGTGAACGTCCAACGCCGAACCCTTCAAATCACTAAAATCGCCGTCTTCAACCTCAAGAACGACAACAAACAACATTTAAGGTAAAAATACGTTTATTTTGATGTTAAATGAGAATATTCAAGTTATCGCAATCTAGTACGAGGATTTTCGACATTCCCATACATTTCCTCTATAAATTCAAAATACAAACGGTCACACAGTTTGTGTGGGCCCCCTTTGGCTGGGCACAAAGACTCGCTGATCAACAGGTCCCCCAAGCTCTGAAGTAAAATATTCTCACCGCACACAGTTGTCCTGACACGGGAAGTTAAGTTATGGGAGGAAACCCGCGATTGCCAGGGCAATAGGGCCAGATGTAGGGTGCAGCGTCTACTGCCACCAGGGGAGGTGGGTGGGGAGAAAACTACACGTATCTTAAACCGAACTCCGTTGAACTGGCCACAAGGTGAACGAAACACCGGTATTTGAAGCGAAAGGCCGCAATGCATCATGAGAGCATCGCGCAAGTACAGCATGAAGGAATTCGGAGAACTTAGATCCTCCGTGCGACAGGCTAATTATGTATGCAGTGAGAATAGTATGGGCTCTCTCATTGGCCAATAACTGTGTTTGGATTAGAGTATGTAACACAGCTGTGACATCACACGAAATTGGTTTGGTTATGTATTGTCAGTCACCCGTTTTGATTGGCTGGTGGGAAATATGAGCATGTATCAAGAAAATCTGTTTCAATCAAGAAGTACAAAAACAGCATTTTTCTTCATTTGTCGAATTATTTCTGAAAAATATTTTATAAAAGCAATAGAGGACTTTTTTCCGTGTTTGCATTGCCTCACCTAAACACTCGGGGAGTTGGAAGAATTCTCGATGGTTCTGCAAACCCTCGAGTGCGTTTCGAATCTGTAAGGGCTGAAGGAGAGAACTACATCGGTTTTGCAGTACGTAGAAATAATTTTAACAGTTGGCCTCGTGTTTCGAAAATGTTCGTTCCAGAAGATTATCCATACAAAGCTGATCTTCTTAGATTTGCTCAGAACACCAAATCAATATTAATAGTTGAAAATGAAATTGACGACTTGTCTAGTGTTAAAACACAATTTGGGCTTGATGTTAAGTTTTCGATAGTCCGAAACAACGAAACAATACATGGAGCATTATTTCAAACAAAACGAGCATCCTATTTTTAACAAAAACAATGAAGCAACTATAAACAACGTCCTCAACAGCTTCATTGATCAAGTGAAAGGTGAAATAGAGGCATGGTCGCAAAGAGGTTCAGGCTGGCTCATTGAAGGGATTTTAGCTGCTTATGTTAATGTGGCAAGATTCGAACCATTTCGTGGAGCAAGTTATTTACCTCTTCCAGAAAAGTTAAAAAATGAGAAGGCAATCATTAACATTCAAAACAGAGACAACCAATGTCTGAGATGGGCACTTCGTGCTGCTCTATTTCCAGCATCAAAAAGAAAAAAGGTGACAAGACCTGGCAGTTATCCAAGAAGCAACGGTCTTCATTTCATGGGCATTGACTTCCCAACACCACTTTCACAAATTAATAAACGTGAGAAACAGAATCCAAATCTTGCCATAAACATGTTTCACAGGGAAAAGAACGGTACCATATTATTGTTCATAGAATCAGTGAGAAAGACGACACTATTTCCTTTCCGCTTTGGTGTAGGCTTATCCTCGCTAACATTTTCTGACAGATGGGTAGCTCATTGGTAGAGCATACGATCTAGTAACTGGAGCCGAGTTGTGCGAGTTGTTGGGTTAGTGCTAGCCCAGGTTAAATACCATAACAACCTATAGGTTTTAATCGAACTTAACCCAGGATAAGCGCTAACTCTGCTTCGAACAACTCGGTCCCCGTAATGTCATAGGTTCGACCCCTGCAGCTGTTAGGAGAACTGGGATTTTTTCCGAGTCTTTCTGCATCATTTTCTAGAAAAATATAATTCTCACTAATTGCTCATAGTTTCACATTTCAGTTGAGACTGCGTAGAAGACCGTAGAAGAGCTGGACATCCCTGATTACTGGTGGTTTTTTTAAACTGACCAAAAGAATCGCGACCTCTGATCGAGGACAAGTATGCTTTACAGAGAACTTGAGCTACGATCGCGACGTCAAATTTTCTGTGTTTGCAGTGCACCTTAGTATATCTTCAGCTATTGGAAAATTCAGCAACGTATAAATCGAGGAAAACGAACGAAACAAGGCGTTCACGCGCAGGGACCGCACGGAGGAATGGGCTGGGGAGGCTTTAGAAAGGTCTATTGGCTCAACAAGCTAATTTAATGACCAAAGCATTACAGTTGCGGCTATAAAACGCCATCGAAATCTGAATATCAAAACAAAAAAGTGAGAATTCCTCTGGCTTCTGGTTTTCTTTTGACAGGATACTCTCATGGCAAAGCTTTAGGCAGCGGAGAAAAATGACCCTCGGCTACCTCCTGCTGGTCCCAAGTTGTGTAATCGTTGTCGTGTTTTGTCAGTTCCAGGCGATGCTCAACAAAGTGGAACTCTGGCAATTTGACAGGTTTCTTTGCCCTGTAAATAGAACAAAGTCTGCCGTGGGATCAATAAAGATCCGAGGGTACAAGCAAACGTGTAAACTGCACGTTGGTATCAATGAACTCTATATGATACTATTGACTTAAGAAATACGGTTTGATATGATCCTCATGACGTGGCATATTCAAAAGAGAATTGAGCATTTTAGCTATTGGACCGCTTAGTTCCTCCAGCCGGAGCGTCTTATGTTTAAAGCAATTTGTACAGGAGTCGTTAAGTTTCCATACGATATGCAATATTTAGAATTTCGCGATAATAGATCATAATCGAGAGCCTCAACTTTCTGAAGATAGTAGAAAGCAGTTGTGGACTCGCCGGGTTGTGGTCTCAGTATTACTTGTGTTATTAACGAGTTCTAGGCGTGTTCAGTTTCCCATCCTCCCCGGTAAAGAAACGAATGATGACTGGATAAAAGTGATGATGATCGACTTACTTGTAAGTAGTCTTGAAATCAACTCGGTGATGACCGCCTCCTTCCAGCTTAAAAACCATTGCAGTGTCACTTTTCAGCATCCCGTCCCTCACATACAGTGTCTCCACAGACGGCTCCCATCCCGCAATCGTCTTTTGCATAACAGGACCACCAGGAGGAAGGTTCACGCCGTGAAATTTCACATCATAGATGAAACAGTCTTCTTGCAAGTTTATGCTGTCAGGAATGACATGAGAAATTGTCTAAGTAAGAACTTTTTACGTGTCGTCATAGCATTTAAGTGTCAGTGATTTTGTGTAGTTAAACCAGAACTAATTGAATTTCCTGTATTTCTAAGAGTGGATTGTACCTCGCTTAAAAGAAGAACGCGGTGACATTCCCCAAAGACCCGCGAGAATTGAAAAGACGCAGTGGAGTGAACGAACGAACTTCGAACTACCAAACAGCACAGCACCGTCGCGAAATATGATTGAAATTGATGCTGTAGATTTAGCTTCATTTCTTGTTTTGAAAATGAACGCAAGACAATTCACTGGTTATTAGTAGTCCACACAACTTGAAAAACAGCGGGTGGAGAATGAATTCCAGCAATGTTGCATGGTCAGTGTCATGTATGCGTCATCATTTGTACAGTTCTAAAGGCATCATGGGTAATTAAAAAAGGCGCCAGTTTGGTGTGACAACATGGCGTAGTGTGTGTCGTGTACACAACAGTCAGTTGTCAGCATTACAGCCAGATAACGTACGGTTTTGCGGTGAGACAGTTTTTCATGTACTTCTTACCTGGAATGGTTGCTAGCGGTGCATACGCCTCCATCTTCAAAAATCATACTCCTCTCCCAAGACATTCCTTCGGGGAAAGACTCTTTGTGGTAGTCAGGTATGTCCGCCGGATACTTGTTAAATGGTTTGCTTCCGTACATATGGCTGGGTGTCAGAATGTGAACGGAAAACGGCAGAGGCGAACCTTTGGTGACCGTCAGTTTCATAGACTGCAATCCTCTATATCAAGAAAGAGGATTTAAAGCAGTGTATCAGGTCCTGGTAATCCAGCCTGTCTATTATTTGTGTATTTTTGGTAAGCAGATGACGATGTCAGCATAAATCAAAAGGCCTTTCCTGTTGTATCAAATTACTCGAGTGATTTATAAAAATGCCGCCAAAGAAAATAAAACCAGCACAAAGAAATTGTTCTTTGTTTTCGGCTACGAAGTTTCATTCCTAGTGCAAATATCTACAACTGAAATGTTTTACAGATGTATAAACAATTTGAGCTTTTTACGAACGGCAGGTTTTAATCAAGTAAGAAAAATGGCACCGGTACAAGACTACTGCCGATTTGCATTCGAAACTTGCTGTGCGCGATTTTTTCCCATCGACTACGCCACTGAAAATATTCTGCTAGAGCTGAGGGAGCCTGAACGAAAGAGTTTACAGGCTTCAGATCTGTAGTGCGTAACACGTTTTGGAACTGAGAGGAAAAAGGAAACGAAAAGCGTCCCACTTTGTTAAAGGGCCGGCCTGCCGTGCCTCTATAGATCGTCTTCACATGACGTCATGGCGACCAAATTAGTGTACCTAAACAGAGAAGCGGCGGCCATCTTGGTGTCCTAAAACAATTCTCAGGGAATTAAACTCCACTTTTATGCAGAGATTTCCTTTTCTTTCAGTAAATCAATATGGCCGCTTGTCACGTGAGTGAAAACGATCTATTGAATTAATAGGGAGCTTAAGCAAGGATGACGACGACGACTACGAAAACGTCATGTGAAAACATAAATTGGCGTTATTGTATTCACTTCACGCTTATTCCAACTCTTTCCGTGTGTAAAACAATTACTAACTGTTCCGGAACAGAATTGGTATGAACGCCTTTAAAGTTAAGACAAAGAATGGAGAATTTATCGTCTTGCACTCACGTCCTACACAAAACTTCAAATTTGGTCTTTTCACGTCGTTGTCAAGCCGAGAACGGCAAAGAAATGTACCAAAATGTAAAATGCACGTGCAGAGCGTGCGGAGCCATTGTTTTTGTTCATTAAGCCTATTGTTTTGTGGCGTTCTCGTTGTCGTCGACGTTGCTTAAGCTCCCTAATATCTAGGACGACAACGCTAGCGAGAACGCCACGACACAATAGACTTAAATGAGCAGAACAATTGTTCTGCACGTGCGTTTTGAACTTTGGTACATCTCTTTCCCGTTTTCTGCCGATCGGCAACGTGAAATGACCAAATCTTAAGTTCTTAGGAAAACGCAGGCACACAATGGCGAATTCTGATTTTCTTTCACAGTTTGAACACCGTCCTTACAGTGCTGAAGTATCAGCGCATTGGCAAACCCAAGAGCCGTGACTGGCTAGATAGTTAAGCCTATTCACTCGGCGGTAATCCTTAGCCAGCAATAGCGTCCCTTTAAAGGCATTACGGCCCTGAATTCGGTCTTGCCCTAAGATCGTAGGAAGAGGCCAATTCAAGACAGACGGTTTGCAGACAACTAAAACATGCCCGAAACTAAACGTTCTTGGTTCCTATCACTGCTGTTGGTGAGGCAGACACATCGTTTAGTATGGAACTCGGCTCTCGGTTCCACATTTCTTTCACTGGCGGTAAAGCCAGATAGGTTCTAAAACTAAAGTCAGGTGCACGGAAATGTTATTTAACGTAACCGGAGCTGCAGGTGCGACTAAACTGTCGCTTAAGTTTTCGTACCGAAAGGCAACTTAATCAAAACTTCTAACTAATTAACTTGGTAGGATTAGCGGAAACAAGTTGTTTACGGCGGCTTGTGGAAAACGTCATTAAATATACTAGGTATGTGGAATCTATGCCCAGGAAACAAAGGAGGCGACCTTAACGCTCGAGAGATTTTCGTGTCAACTCTTGCCTTACAGAAGTTTTGTTCACAGCAAGAAGTGCGTCAGCGAACACTGAAGAACATGTGAAAAGGCCCGTGCTCGTTGCTTAGCGACACTTTAGTGCATTTGCTGTTGAGTCAACACAAACCATTCTCTTTGCTTTACTTTAGTCGAGCAATCGTCGCTGTAAAATAAGGACACATCCGAAACCGTGCAAAATATTGAAACTGTGCGAGATTTGTTTGAAACATTCCTAAAATGAATGCTAATTCACACTCTAAAATGTATGCTTAACACACTCTTCAAAATGTATGCTAATTTAAAACTCTTTAAATGTTTGCTAGCAGTTGACTCACTCGTAAGGTCTGCCTTCTCCTTTACCCTCAATAGTAAAGTCATGCCCGTTAACAGTTCCCTCCAAGTGCAACTTGGTCTTCATTACTTCTTTAATCACACTCTGTTGAATTGCCGAAATGGATAAGAAGCGCAGGTGCAAGCAAAAGTAATATCACTTCACCTAGTTGGAAATTTGTTGATCATAAAAAGTACTAACAGTCCTAATAGAATTCACCATAAATAAATTAAAGAAATTAGCGTCATAAGGAGACGAATAGGAGAGTAAAACAGTTTTCCAGTCTGCACTACATACCATGATGGAGGATTTTGAGTTCAGCCGGCTCTTGAACTGTTGTTGTTCTAATCAGTCTGCTTGATTCAAAGGCACCCTGCTGAATGAAAATCGTCTTCTGTGAGCGGCCTCTTATAAAGCAGAGCGCCACACCCACTGATGTCGGCACAGGTATCAGCGCAATGGCAAACCCAAGAGCCGTGATTGGCTAGATAGTTAAGCCTATTCACTTTTTGGTGATCCTCATATCAGGTACGTATAACCTTTGCCAAGGAAACAAAAGAGGCGATCTTAACGCTCGAGAGATTTTCGTGTAAACTTTTTGCCTTACATGAATTTTGGTCACAACAAAACGTGCCTGGACAACGACATGTAAAAAGCCCGTGCTCGTTGCTTAGTGACAGCTTGGTGCACTGGCTGTTGACTCAACACAAACCATTCTAGTTGCTTTACTTCAGTGGAGCAATCGTCACTCTGTAAAATACGGACACGTCCCAAACCGTGCAAAATATTAAAACTGTGCGAGACTGTCACGAAATTTTCTATTTTGTCATGTTTTTATTTAGCTTTTTGTTTCAGTTTTTCGGTCTCAGTATTTCGTTTCGTCCTAGTGTTAATTAACTGGTGTTAATTCAACGTTGTAGTGTGGTTTGTAATTAGAGATGTATTGTAACTTAGTCTGTAATTAAAATCTTGTTGATTTAGTAAAGCGTTGTTATCATAAGAGTGTAAAGGTATCGTGTTTAGGACATAAGAGTGTAAGTAACATAGGAGTGTAAGGTACCGCGTTTCACAATATGTATGTAATACAAAGTGTTAATTGCTCAACTAATTATGCATATATATAAATGTAAGTTTCGTGGTGGTCAGTTGTCAGTTGTGAGAGAAGAAGTGGCGAACAGTCGGTTGTTGAAAAGTTGAAGAATTGTGAAGAGGAGCTGAACGGTCTTTCCCTGCTAAAGTCATAAGCAGACGCCGACCAAAAAATCAAGGACAAAACCCATTTGTCATTGGCGGTGATCGTTGGCCTGAGGGTAGAAGGAAGAGGAAGAAGAGAAGTTTTACGGAGAGAAACGGAGAGTCGCGTTGACTGTGGAGCAAAGAAAAAGTTGGAAAGTAAAAGCCGCTGAAAAGGTGACAAGGGAGGAATTTCGGGAGAACGAGAGTAAGGATGGTGGAGCACGTGTGCGGTATTTCCGAGGAAGTTAAAGAACAGAAAGAAACTGAACTGTCCGATTGTAAATGTAAGAGTAAAGTAATTAGTAAATTTAGTATTATCGTTTAAGTTAAGTACAGGAATTGATATTTATTTAAGTAAGGTTAGTTTTATACCTAAATTAGACTGTATTAGGCAAGTTTTAAGAATTTCTATTTTTCTGTAATATTATCTTCTAGTTTTTAAATTAAATCATTCATTTGTTTTATTTTAGAAGTTTCATGGTCGTGTGTTGTGCGTTTGTGGGAAGGAGTGTTTGTGTGGCGTTCGTTTTCATTTCTCCTATTGTTTTGTTTCGGTGACCCGCGTCACAGAGACTTGTTTGAAACATTCCTTAAAATGAATGCTAATTCACACTCAAAAATGTATTTTAGAAATGTATTATTACTCCTCCATCAACCTCCACTCAAAGTTCGAACAGAATCCGTGATCAAGCTGATACAAATAACCAAGTTGCCCATGCCCCTTCTCCTTCAACCACTGAACAATCAGGTAATCGACAAGCTAAAGATAAGAAGAGTGTCTTATTGATCAGCGATTCTGTGATTAAAGCGATCGAAGAGCAAAGACTCTCCAAGTTTCAGTCTATTAAGGAAATTTGCATGGGGGCGCCAAAACAGCTACGTGATTTAAAGACCAGCTTTAACGTGCTTCATCAATCCAGATATGATGATGTGATATTTCAAGCCAGAGCGAGCGACCAAGCTGAATCTCAGCCGGATGACATTATCAGGGATTTAACTGAAATGGCAGAGGAAGCGATCAATGTTAGATATTCAATCAAGATATCGGTTTCGGGTTGATCAACGAGAGGGATATAAATACAAATGAGAAAATTTTGCAAATAAATAACTCGATCAGAGCTGTTTGTGTCTTAAGGGGCTGGTCTTTTGCGCGCATTAAAGTAGAACACCTAAAGAATAAAGGCACCATTTAAATGGTGATTGTGTGAAAATTCTAGCCTCGAATATCATCAGAAAAGCATTGAAAGCAAAGACCAAAGTAAGAAGACACAAGCAGAATCAGGAGCCTCTTTGGATACTAGCACAAGTTCTAAACAAGATAACTCGGGCCTCGCCGGGAAGTTAGATCTCGAAGGCCATTCCACATGCGGCTCCTCTCCGTTCAATATTGATCTTCTAAGTGAAAAATTATCTAAACATAGGGGTTTTAAATGAGCTGCTCTTATTATTGCCAGTATTCCTGGCCATACCGAGGAATTGCGGGTTTATATGAATATGAAATGTAAGGATATTCTAGCGATTAATGAGACTCGCCTTGATAATACTATTTCAAATGGCGAAGTTGCTATCCCGGGCTATATCCTTGAGAGAAATGATAAGAATAGGGAAGGAGGAGTTACTGCCCTTTACATCTGGGATATCATTAATTATGAACGTTTATACGATCTCGAGTGTGAAAATCTTGAGCCTGAGTGGATTGGCATTAGGTAATTAAGCCCAAGATTAAACCTTTTATTGCGAGTACCTGGTATAGGCCATAAAGCGCAAGAGTAGACACAGCGAGAAATTTTGAATGTCTCATGGAACGCGTCGAATCGCTTAAGCTAGAAACTAACATCTTACTGAAGGAATGTCAACTGTAACGTGACTAGCCTGCCCGCTGGAGCCGCATACAAAGAATTTCTTGGAAACTTGCAACCATACCAATTCAACCAGCTTATAAAGGCCCGGTTCAAACGTCGAACTTCACATGTGCCGAATCTAATGCAAATGAGAAAATCTATTGTTCTCGCTCGTTTGCATTATATTCGGCACATGTGAAGTTCGACGTTTGAACCGGTTATAAAGTTCATACCCGAATCACTGGGAAATCGGCAACTACAAAACGAATTTTTCCGCGTTTTGAATAATTAGCGGAAAAATATGCTCTCGTGTGAGGATCATTTCGTCAGTTGCGGATATCTAACCCGCACTTCATAATCATTTCTTTCATTCATTCCTTTCACGGGAAAACACGCATGAGCCCAACAAATTGACCTGCTCTCAACTGTGTGGCTTCATAGCTCAGTTGGTAAGAGCACTACACCGGCATCGCAAAGGTCGTGGGTTCGAATCCCGTTGGAGTCACTTGAATTTTTCAAGTGCATATGTGACAATTGCTTAAATTGTCCAGTAAGTGTGAGGATCAATTCGTCAGTTGATATCTAACCCGCACTTCGTAATCATTTCTTTCAGTATTTAAGAAGTGTTTTATGTAAACTGGTCATCTTGGTGTTCTCGCTGGAGGCACTTACTCTTACTTGTAATTTACTTTCTGTTTTTTCACGACTCATGGGCGACGAGGATTCTTCATCACCTCCTATTCCTTTCGACTTGAAGGCCATTTTGGAGGCACAGAAGAGTGTTATCTTATCCGCAGTGAATACGTAGATTCAAGGTCTAGAAAGCAATTTGCTTAAAGCGCAGGGATTTGGCGTCACAAATAGCTTCGGAAGTGCAACCAGAAACCTACGTCTGCAAGAAGAAAGGGAATGAACAACAGTTCAACTTCAACCGCAAGGTGCTCAAGAGGAGTTCTGCCGCGGTAAAAGCTTTAGAGAGTGGGAACATTGGCAAGGCGAAGGAGGAGTTGAAAGAAGGTATTTCCTTGCTTAATAACCGACAGAGGATAGTTAAATTAGCGGATAAATCCGAATTTGGTTGGGCCACGGTTCAAGAATACGAATGTGATGATTTGGCCGACGATGAAGCGGACGCCTCAAAAATTAAAAAGGCCGAGAAAAGAGCCGCATCCAAGCTTAAAACCCTGCAAGAGAAGAAGAAGAAATCTGGCGCCAAATTTTCCTTTTCCGCGCCTTTGCCGAATAGCGCTTCCCAATTTGGTGGTGCGTCCTGTTCTTTTTCTCCTGCTGGTAGTTATTTTCGTCCCCAGGGTCGATACTCCGGAAATGTTTTCAGAGGCTCCGATTTGTGTTTCTGATGCGGAAAGAGAGGTCACTGGACCAGTTCTTGCCCATCCAAAGACAAATTCTTGTCGTCAGGATCAAAATCATGACTTTTCGGTTTTGGATCATTGTGAATTTGACCAGTCAGAGCAGGGCGTCGAAGATCCTTCTTGCATTCGATTGAGAATCGTTCTTCGGCTTTGCATCAGAAGTTTTGTTCAGGGGGCGATTTCAGAGTTGTTAACCCGTGGATGTATAAGAGAGGCGCCGGTTTACCCTCAGTTTTGCAACCCACTGCACGTCGCTGTGCAGTCGTCCGGCAAACTTAGACTTATTTTGGATTTATCTCGTCTTAACAATTTTATTATTAAAAAGTCTGTCAAGTACGAAGACTTGAGGACAGTTCTTCAAATGTTTCTTCCGGGGATGTCTGTTTTTTCTTTCTTTGTACTCTTGGGGCCGTGCGGCCTCCAGTTAGCACACGATAGCAACTTCTGTGCCATGTTTCTTGTTAGGCTGTCCACAAGTTGCTCATAAACGTTTGAAAAGTTGCTCGAATTTTCTCAAAAAGTTGCTCAAAAGTTACTCCAAAACTCTAAAAGTTGCTCAGAAGTTGCTATTTTGTATTTTGGTGTAAGAGGCTAATTATCAACTAACATTAAGATGTTCATGAAGAATTTCACTTTGCGTAGATGCCAGATACATATTGCATATTGATTTCATTATAATTGTGTGCAAGTTTAAGTTTTACATTGCCATCTTCTCTCGAATCTGATTCTCTTCATTGGCTTCCTTATATTACAATTATTACTAGATAAATAATCACATGATGGTATTCAAACAAAACAAACGTTGCTAATATGCTTATTTGTTATACCTCCCAACTCAAATATGCTTTCCGATTGGAGGAGAACGTGTTACGTGCCATGGGTCAAAACCAACTAACTCCCTAGGGAAACGACTTGAACTTTTGACTCGCACGTGATCAGTTCGTGCACCTTTGAAACGGCGGCAAATTTGTGTGTCTACGACGGCGGGCGGAAGTAAAAAAAATAACTTCCGGACAGCCGTTGTGAAAAGTTTCCCACCGTAGCGGGGTTGTCTACAACGTCAAAATGCCTAGTTTGCCGTCGCGTCTAAAACGTGAGTAAAATAATCTCATTTTAGGTCTTATTCGACGAAATTCTTTGATACTTTCAATAGTTAAAGATTTTTCAATCTTAGTGGATAGTTTTATTTGAGTATTTCATGAAGAGAAAAAGATTTTAAAGGATTAATCTCCGTTTCATTTTGTCGATCTTGGCGGGCTGTCGATGACCACATGGAAAGCCGCTGTGGCTCTGTCACGAAGCCGCCAACTGCAAACCAGTACAGTAAGTTTTCCTTTTTTCTTGATGTACTGTTAGGAATATGTATGAAAGATTTCAATCATTAAATACCCCGTTTGAATTCTCTTGTTGTAGCTAGATTAGACGAGTCGTCCTTCATCGAAATAACGAGTCAACATTCAACAATCTCAGCTCAGTTTGTTGACAACACAAAATTGAGCTTGTTTTGATCCAGATCCATCCGACAGTTTTGAATCAACAAGGAAAAAGGCGAGTCCGAGAATAGAAATCATCGCAGAACCAAGTTTTGGTTTATGCAACATTTAATGAAGAAGATACAATATTTCAACTCCATTCCAGAGTCATAATCATGTCGTGACATGATT
>BLFK01001134.1:8657-26157 GCA_014634185.1 Astreopora myriophthalma | reverse complement strand
AATGTTATTACCAGGGAAAACTGAGATGTGTTGTTAGGCACGAGCTTCATTTCTTTACGATCATCAGCTCTTAAACAATACTCAATTCAACCTAATACAAGATAATAGGACAGCATTTATTGCAGTACACAGCAATCCTTATAATAAGGTGACTTACGTGCACTGGTTCCTGCACATGTAATTTCCAGAGATTCTGCATCATGACCTAGAAGAACAAATAAAGTACATGGTTGGAAAAAACAAAGTGTATGACTGGAATTTATAGTACAAGAAAGTTGCAAGGTGACTCAGTGGTGTTGATCCAGTTTAAGTCAGTTTCTGTTTGGTGATGTGTCAAAAGAGGAGCACTTTGAGAATTAATTTGCTCATCAGCCAGCCTGTTAAACTTTTGCATAAGGGTTGTGAAGTTGGTGTGAACAGTGCATGGCACATACTGACATGTTACTCACAGGGATAACTGCAGTGGGATGTGTTATCAGGTACTGATTAAAAAGAGATTTCAGTGAGTCACAAGAAATAAGACAGTGTTTATTGCAGTGTCTATTTGTAAAGGGTAATATTAACAAGCTGATTTACATGCACTAGTTGCTGTATGTGGAATTTAAGTAAAGATTTTGGTTTACCACGTAGAATAACAAACAAATCAGACACTAGAAAAAAACAACAACCACTAAGCCTAGCAATGTAGTTGATGGTACAGGCAAAGTTTCAAGTGATTCACCTGTGTTGATGGAAGCTGGACGAGTTTCTCCTTGGTGATCTATTAAAAGAGGAGTGTTTTGTGAATTAGTTTGCCCATTGGACTGTGTTCAAGTTATGTAGGGGGGATTGTTGGGTTGAACAGTGGGTCTACTGGTTAGACTGTTACTCACAGGGATAACTGCAATAGGATGTGTTGTTAGGACCCATTTTCACTGTGTGATTGTACCGGACACGACTCTCAAGATCCACTTAGAGGGTCAAAAGGTGTCGGGCGTTGGAAGGGATTGACTTTACGGACTTCTCGAACCAAACACAAGAACAATCCACGAGAAGACAAGAACCAATTAGGATCAGTCAACGGTGATTTAATGGTGAATTCTTGTAGATCGGTGTTCGATAATCGTAAACTAAAATGTAAGAAATTAATTACATAATGTGAATCACAGCGAACCAAATACAACAGGCTAAACCTAAATTGAAATACACTTAATTAAACCTATGATAGGAAAAATTACTTAATCAAATAACACATCGAATGAAACGTGTGCGAACGAAAAGAAATATGACAACTTAATGATGATGAAAAACAGACATAAATGTAACAAAACAAAACAATAGACGGGAAACCGTCACAGTGATCGTCGACTGTTAAAGAGAGATTTTATTTAGCCACTAGCCAAGAGGATAGTGTTTATTGCAGGACACACTTGCATTAGAGCAATATTGGTAAGCTGACTTATGTACGCTATTTGCTGTACATGTAACTATGAGAGATCTTGGGCCATCACCTCGATACACAAATGTCAGCTGTTGATCTTTTAAAAGGAGGTGATTTTTTAAGAATTGGTTTGCCCATCAGACTGTATTTGTTATACATAAGTAAGGGGAACGAAGTTGGTGTGACAAGTGCTACTTACAGGGATAACTCCGGTGGGATGTTCCGCTAGGGACCACTTTCACTTTTTTGTGCTCGTCGACTGTTAAAATGATATTTGATTTGGCCACAAGAAAATAAGACAGTGTTTATTGCAGTACACATTTGTAACAGAGCAGTGCTTATAATAAGGTGACTTACGTGCACCAGTTCGTGTACATGTAATTTGGAGAGATTCTGCATTGTGACCTAGAAGAACAAACAAATTACATGGTTGAGAACAACAAACAAAGTGTGTGAGTGGAATTCATGGTACAGGAAAGTTGCAAGGTGACTCACTAGTGTTGATCCAGCGTAGGTCAGTTCCTGTTTGTTGATCTGTGAAAAGAGGAGCATGTTGTGAATTAATTTGCTCATCAGCCAGCCTGTTAAACTATTACGTAAGGGCCGTGAAGTTGGTGTGAACAGTGGGCACATACTGGCATGTTACTCACAGGGATAACTGCAGTGGGATCTGTTATCAGGAACTGATATGAATTGTTTGCAGTGAGCATCTGTTAAAAAGAGATTTCAGTGAGTCACAAGAAATGGGACAGTGTTTATTGCAGTGTCTATTTGTAAAAGGGTAATATTAAGAAGCTGATTTACATGCACTAGTTGCTGTTTGTGGAATTAGTAAAGATTTTGGTTTATCACGTAGAATAACAAACCAATTGAACACTAGAGAAAACATAACAAAACAACAACCACGAAGTCTAGCAATGTCGTTGATGGTACAGGCAAAGTTTCAAGTGATTCACCTGTGTTGATGGAAGGTGGATGAGTTTCTCCTTGGTGATCTATTAACCCCTTCAGCCCCAAGGGCTACCCCAGTGACGAGTAAAATCGTCTGGCGTTAGACAGAGTAAAATCACCTGGCGTTAGACAGAGTAAAATCACTAAAGTGGGTCTCGGGAGTGAAAGGGTTAAAAGAGGAGTGTTTTGTGAATTAGTTTGCCCATTGGACTGTGTTCAAGTTATGTAAGGGGGATTGTTGGGTTGAACAGTGGGTCTACTGGTTAGACTGTTACTCACAGGGATAACTGCAGTAGGATGTGTCCTTAGGACCCATTTTCACTGTGTCATCATCGACTGTTAAAGAGAGATTTTATTTAGCCACAAGCCAAGAGGATAGTGTTTATTGCAGTACGCATTTGCATTAGAGCAATATTGGTAAGCTGACTTATGTACACTATTTGCTGTACATGTAACTATGAGAGATCATTGGCCATCACCTTTATACACAAATATTAACTGTTAATCTTTTAAAAGGAGGTAATTTTAAGAATTGGTTTGCCTATCAGACTGTATTTGTTATACATAAGTAAGGGGAACGAAGTTGGTGTGAACAGTGGGCATATACTGACAAGTGCTACTTACAGGGATAACTCCGGTGGGATGTTCTGCTAGGGACCACCTTCACTTTGTGCTCGTCAGCTGTTAAAATGGTATTTGGTTTGGCCACAAGAAAATAAGAGTGTTTATTGCAGTACACATCATATTTTGGCCCTTTTTTTTTATTTTTGTAAGTGAGGAAGTCATCATTATTGGTTTTAAAATACCATGATATGTATGTGACCCCAATCGGGGAAACAAGTTTTTCTTTGAAACGTTAGGCAAGTTTCCAAATTGTTTCATCCTATCACTAACTAGCGCAAACAAAATTGTCACGCAAACAAATTTGTCACATTATCTACCATCTTCTGAGAGGAGTACCGGGGCCTCAGTCTATTCTCGGAGGCTGGAGATGGCCATCAGCTGGCCGGACACCTGTTTCCACGCTGATCGTGAATAAGGATTTTAGATGCAAAATCACTCCACAAATCAAACCCAAGAACACTGGGAGCTAACCACTTTGATTGCTTACTAAATATACTTTTGTTGCTTTTTGCACCTTTAATTTCAGTTAAACAGAGTTTAATTTGGAACTGGAGAACAATTGTCAAGGAAATTTGGCTCTAAAAAGCAAAAGTAACCATGTCTAAATAATATAACCCATAAGCTCAAGTAGACCTTCCCCCCTTAACTTCATTAGGGAAACTTTTTTGTCCTTGCTAGAGAGTTGTGTATGTAATACAAGCTATGAGCTCAAGCAAACCTCCCCACCCCCTAATGGCATTAGAAAAACAGTTACGCAAAATACCTGAAACAGTGCTGAGTGTCTAAAGGACACCATGAAAGTGTTTTTTCTGTTTTGCCAAAGAATTAGAAATTTTCTGTATGATATTTTCGTGACACCTCATTCCATATCTTTAACACTAAATACATGTGGACTAACAAAGAGACAACAGGCTTGAGTCTTAGGTGAGTGTGGGCCCAGTCATACAGTCATACCTTACCACGCAATCGCACTGAAAGATTTCAGCCTTCTTTTGTAATTTCATTGAGTATATTTGTTACTTGTTTTTTCCCCTACTTTTGTTAACTCGCATGTGTGATTACGCAGTTTTCTTTTAACAAATATTATTTAGATGATACAATAATGTATAAATATTGCATTTTTAAGCTCTCCATTGATTTATTTAATGCTCTATAGTCATTGCGTTAATGTGAATTAAAAACGAAATGAAATTACGTTGGGTGATTATTAGTGTCATCGACTAACATAACGTAAGAAGCAAAACATCAGTGGTCCTTTATTGTCCCGACTCTGACTTGATTTACATATTTCAAAAAATGAGTTCCAAAGCCTGCCGTGTTATATTTCATATGCCTGTCAACACTAAATCTAATGATTAATTGGTATACAATTTTGCATGAAAACATCAAGATGCAAAGGTCTTGCAGGTCGCATGCCAAAGTGTATACAATTAAAATGCAAAATTTACAATTGAATTTGGTCTAAAGGCTTTACCACTTAAAAGGTAGGAAAAGCTAAATTAAATGCATTCGCTTACAATTCAGAAATTTCTTCTGATTCTGTGTCTTTCGTTTTCAAAAGCTCATGAAGTTGTTGTTTTCTTATTGCCAAAACGCTTCTCAGAGCATCGAGGGCCTTGGCCAATTCCCCGTAGTGGCATTGATGTGCTTCTTTTTGCTCTTGTATTTCCTTCTTCAGTGATTCAAACTCTCTTCCCGTCTTTTTTGCGTTCTGCAGTTGAAGACTTAAGTGCTTCAGTGTGTCGCTACTGCTAACCACTATACTCTTGGCCATTTCCAAACGTTTCATGTTTCGCTCTATTGTTGCCTGCTTTGCTTTACTTTTCGATGCCATATGTTCTTCCATATTGGGATATTTCTTAAGGAAATCTTCTATGGCTCCTTTTGTTTCCTTCTCCTCTTTGAGCATTTTTGCCGCCTTGTACAGCTTCCACTGTTCATGTAATGCTTGGTCTAGTTCCTCCCCCTTTAACATGTCATATACTGGATCTTCGCATAACTTCTTGGCTTTTTCATTCCACCATGTCTTCCTTTCTTTTTCATTGTCTGACGATCTTGCTATGTCTTGTTCGGAAAAGATGTGCACTCCTTTTCTAACTGCCGCGGAAGCGTAGCGAGCTGTTGGTGAACTTTTCACACCAAATACTTTAGTAAGCGTTGATTGTACGGCTCGCTTACCACCTGGTGCTGCTTTTTAGGCTGTGGTCTTGCTTTCGTCGATATCCGCGGCCTTTCGCTTTAAACTCCTCATTTCATCAACGTTTTCCCTAATTACTAATTTCTCGTCCTGAAGGGCTTCATTCAAGGTGATCTTAGCCTCCTGCACTCTGCTTATTGGTGGCCCCCATGAAGAAATGAATTGGAAATCTTCTGGCACCAGCTCACTGACCTCTTCTTGAATTTGTTTTCTTATTTCGCTGAGTGTAGCATCCATGTCAAGTACTAAAATAACTGCCAAACTGGCACCGCTCTCCAATTCGACTTTAATTGGCTTCATTTTCACCAGATTTACTCAGCTGTATCTCTTCGAGCAGATAGTTGGGTGGATTAATAACCATACAGCTTTCGCACACCGCTCTACAACAAATAATTTGTCACTGCAATAGTAGTTGTGTGAGAGCAGATCAGCATGACTTCCGCTGGTAGCAATTGTAAATGTGTGTTTTTCATCAATTACCCACACATCACTTCACCCCATGTGTGACAAGCTCAAACAGTGGCTAACAAGGAGCGTTCTCTAATGCATGGTACAAAATTTGCATTTTTTTCCCCGCACTCTTCAATGGATAACACCCATGATATTATAAAAGCAGGTACTACCTTTCTTGGTCTCGGCAAGTCCCCACTAAGAATAAACCTCTGGCATCTAGGGTAACGATTCACTCACAACACCTCATTTTTATTTTACCTTATTTTATTTTCTATCATCAACAAAAGGAGACAACATTTGTGTCAAAGTAAATATCAACTCAGCTTTTTTTCAAAAAAGAAGAGTTTCCACATGCTACCGAATGGCTATTTGAATATGTGTAAACGTGAGCAGGCCAAATGCCAGAAGTGTTTTTGTCGTGGCACACAGGCGGGTAGTTCCGGTGATAAATGGTGGAATAATGGTGTTGTAATATTATATTACAACCCACAAGTTTTCAAGTTGTGGGGTCTTGAGTATATATTGAGTGGGGTCTTTTGAATTAAAAAATCACCCAGACATACAAAACAGAGTAATAAACAATTTACTGCCACATTTATTCAGTAAACGATGTGACTGTTTAATCTCGAGTTGACATATGTGCTTTTCTGATTTAACAGCATACTCCAAACAGTAACCAAAGTGGATAAATCTGCACATGTATCTTGCACCAATCATTGTCAAATCAATGTTGTAGATAATTCTCTCTAGAGTTGCATTTTTAAGTCAATATTTGGTGTCGAATTGAAACCTGGCTTCACGGATCTTCTTCTTCTGTTCTTCCACCCAGTCATTAAAATTAAATTCTTCACTGTCATCTTCCATAGTTGCATATTCCAAGGAGCATTCGCCTCCATCTGGCGCTTGTTTGGCTTTCCTGCTTTCATTTGGAATGTTATGATCGCAATCTTCCAGCATACTTTTGTTGAAACGTTTGCCTGCAAATGAGTTGAACTGATTTTGCGATTTTTTAACTTTGCTTTTGACCATTATCTGTTCTGTATCGTTTACTTCACAAGCGCTCCTTTCCTTTTTTTGATTTTCGATATCCGGTTTGGACTTCTCAGAATCTCTTCGATCATAAGCGTCCTCTTCAAGATCACTATCAAAAGTACTAGTAGGCTCACGGTGCTTGCGGCGAACACTTATGGGTCTTCTGTTGGGCAGTTGTTTCATGCTCAAGAAGCTTTTAGTTGATCTGTTCATACTTCAGGACTTTTGCTTCTGATAATTCACGATTCCTTTTTTGATAGACAGACCCAGATAAACTTGTACGTGATTGACGCTCGCCGCAGGGATCAGCTTTTTTATCAGAATTTCTTCACCGCTCTTCTTTAACCGTTTTTGAGGTCCCCCACTTAGCGGACGTGATTATGAGCGTGAATTGGGTTTTAATTTTTGGTCTTTTTGGTCCTAAGTCTCAGTGAAATTGGTCAAGAAAACTGTTTTGTCTGAAAACTGTTATAGATCGAGGAGCGAGCCGCTGAAAACTAAAAGAAACATTCAGAGCAATTCCCCCCTACCCGGTGGGAATGTAGCAAACATCTTAACGCCTGAATCCCGACGACAGCATTAAAAGAACCCAGCTGTAATCCATTCCTCCATTGTTAAAAAAACATGGATCAACTGCCCGACGAACTCCTTCTTCGAATCTTTTCATTTATCACTTTTTCGCAGAGGATAATTTTGCGGGTCGTGGCATGGAGGTGGAGTCGTCTTATTTTTGATAATTCGTTACTTCGCACAATCACCATCAGAAGAGCCATTTGTGAAGACGACAAGCTACAAGCTTTATTCATGGCATCAAGGAGATTGACCGAAGTTCACTTGTTTTCCTGCCACTTCCTTAACGGATCATGCATCTTAAATGCTGGACTGACCAGGTTAAGAATAATGAATTTAACAGGAACTGCTGTGACAGACTTGACTTTGGCGAAAATTCTTCAGGAAACCAAAGAGTTAACAGAGCTCCATCTGGCAGGAACCCGCATAAGCGATAAATCCCTTTCTCACATCATTGCTTTACCTAAACTCAAATACATCTCTGTACCTCCTGAAAATGCCCATGGGTTTAGTAGAAGTTCGGCATTAGCAATCGTGGGAAATTGTGCCACATTAAGAACACTGGACTACCAAGAGGGATACTTTTTTGAGACAGGAATTACACAGGATTGTGGAGAGCAACCCACTACTGACTGGCTTACTCATCCCATACGCCTTCGTTGACGACCCTACTCTAATGTTTATCTTGGAATCCCTCACAAAACTAGCCTACATTTGCATTTGTGAAACAGAGGTGACACAAGATTGTGTGAGGATGATAAAGTCAAGGAAACCAAGTTTGGAGATTTGTTACAATGTTAACCACACCCCATGGAAAATGAAATTTTCAATGCCGTGTTTTTAACATTGTTTGTATGTATTTTTCTTTTTTGGCCACACGCAGAGTATGGCAGCATGTAACTGTTTATATGCTACTGTCGTATTTCCGAGGTTACAGCCACAATTTCTGGGTATGATATCACTTAACTTTTCCTACATCAACGAAAAGTGATAAATAGCCGTAGTCGAAGGATCTTTTTGTCAGACAGCTTTATTTCCGAAACATGAAAAAATTATCACATTTTAGCGCTTATACTATTTTCCTAATATGTAGCTTTTTATCACAAGCCGAAGGGAACATGGCGGCTACCTTGTTGCAAGCTGTATAATTTTTTGAGCTTAGCCCGTTTTTGTCTCTATCATACGGTAATAAAATGACAAACAAAGTATGTTTTCATTTAATCGAGTTGAATTTAATTTGTGTTTACATGTTGCGACACTCCCTGAAGTCATTTGACGTACAAGGCGTGAAAAAACAACGCACTGAGTTCTATTTTTAATTAAAACACTGTCAACCAGGTTGGGCCACTCAAAGGGGACTGATTAGTTATTGTCTTCAAAGATACCACCTTTCTGGAAATGCCGTCCATTGACATTACATTGGAAAGCAGAGTGAGTCTAGCATTTATTGTGTTAGAACACATCACATCATCAAGGGAAAAATGCTTTTTTTCACCGATGATGAAATCTCCAACCAACCATCCTGGCTAGAGAGAGAAAGGCGGAAACACTGGAATTTAAAAGTTCATGAATTAAATAATTCTAAACAATGTTCCACATATGACAATGAAGAATTGCTTGGCATCGTTGATACAGATTGGACCTTTAGAAAGGCTCGACTTCTTCAAATCAGAACAGATGAACTGCAAGTTATGCAAGATAGCCTAGAAACTGTTTACCACGATTGCCATCCTCCACCGCCACCAAAAACAATTTCTGGAAATTATGAAGTGATATCTAAGCTACTGGCATACATTGAAAATGAAAATAGCAAATTATCCTCAGTAACCTCTGAGACAATCAGGGACCAAACAGAGGAAAGATTGCATAACTATTTGCGTGACTTAAAACGCACCAGTGACGCACTTTTCAAGGCCCTAAATTCACGGGAAGCCAGTTTGAGAAAATTCAAAGCTAAACAACTGGAAAAGGAGCCATCTGACAGTGCCGTTTTATCGGTCGAGGAAGAAAACTAAATAGTTTCAAACATGTTTTCGGGGCGCGAAGATAACTAGCCACCAAACGTTAGATATCAAATGTATGATTTTAGGTGGACAAGAAGGCTCATCCTTGTATATGGTATTACTTCATTGATAATTGATCATTTCCTAGATATTTTTTTGTCGTCTTTTCTACTACAATGTTGTAAACTTAAAATGTCACTTCTTTGAAAAATGGAACGCATCATTTTGTGTATTACTTAAAATAAACCGAAAAATGAACCAGGAAAAAAATAACTGATCGATTTGGGAATAATTGATTGATCAAAGAATCAATTGTATCCATTGGCGGCCTTGGGGGATGATCAGTTGACCAATTGTGATTTTGAGGCCAAAGTATTACCACTATTTTGTCGGTATGTTCCAGTAACAGTTATTTCAAGCATCAAGTGAGCGTGGTTTATCGATGGAAGCGTGTTTTGCTAATAAGAGTAGAAAATCTGCAGAATTTTGTTTCCCACGCGGTTTTTGCCCCGTTTTTGATTTACAGATTTGGTCTAGTCATACCGAAGCCGGGCCAGAAAACTTTTCCATTAGATTCAAGTTCGAAAAGTCAAGATTCAGTTGGCTAGCTGTTTCATCCACATTGACAATTTCAATATTTTCGGAATGTTCAGTTTCGCAACAAGATACATTACCCGAGCGCTAATGGTTTTATGACAACGGAATGAGAAGTCACACCTGGGCAAAGTTTTCATCTTCGCAGACCAAAAAACCACAGAAAATTTACAACCGCAACCGGAAAGCAACTCGCGTCCGGCAGACTGAGTTGGGTCGCACTGGGATAGAAAAGTGTCAATGACGACTACTGAAGTAGACCAGATATACTTTTATCTACCAAGAAAAACCCGTCTAAAAATGCGCCCCGTTGCAGCATTGCTGATTTAACTATCACAGTGAAACTTCTGCTTGTCATTCAGTTAAATCAGCAGTATTTTTTTGTATTTCGTATGTTGTATGCCGAAAGATGATGAGAACCATTTTGTCCATTTTTTACACTGGGAAAATGTTGTCAGTGGTCCCAATGCTGATTTGTCCATTTGAGACCATACTTGTCACGATGCGTTAAACCATTTGCTTTAGTAAAGCGTTGGTGATGACAGAAAATCGGCCAAAATAAACAAGTGTTTTTGCTAGTGCTTTCCGGACTTGTCATTTTGCACGCGACTGTATTGACAAAATATTTCGTTCAATAGCGCTACTGGATAAAAGAGTCGCCAAGTTGGTCACTTGGTTTAGTAAAGGATGTAAGTTATCACTTACTTCATACGTATATAAGCCATGCGTGGTGACACTCTGAAAAACAGTCATAACACAAATTAACGGGCAGTCCCAAAATCAAAGACAACATGCCCAAATTAATGTCTCTCAGTAGGCTTTCGCTTCATTAGTAAACCGGCAATCCAAATATTGAAAAAAAAATCAGTTGTAGTAAAATTATCAAGACTACTGAGCAAAACTAAACTATCCCAATGGACTTTCGCTCAGTTGGAACAAACGAATATTATTTTCATAGAACCGCCAACATCCTGCCTATTTCCCGCCACAAACCTGTGTGTCGCGTAAGACAAGAACATTCATTCAAGGCCAAAATTATGTCATTTTAGGCGCTATGTTGCGAAAGTGAAGCTGTTTTGTCTAAAAATTTTCGTCCCGGTCACCAGGGCTGAAGTGTTCATATGGCGTTACTTTAACGTGTATTCGCTAACCCACCTACATGAGAGATTTCATCTGCAATACACTGAAAAACCAAACCACAATAAATTGCTTGTTGCTGCAGTTGTTTAAAATATGTATGCTCCCCATTGGGTAAAGTTAGCAACTTTGCGAAACCGCAACCAGAAGGAAAACGTTTAGTAAAACGTGTAGGGTCACACTAGTGGAGGGTAACTGTCAGTGTTTTGATACATTGCAAACTTTATCGTTCGATAAGTATTTAATTTTCTTTTCCCATCAAGGGTGAAAGAGGTCCTTGGTTGATCATGGCATACGTAAATCCAGCAAGTGATTTGTGGCGCCTGAAATTCACTGCAGCAACTGTTAGTTTCCAGCGGCTACAAAGCATTGCAAAGGAGATCAGTGCAAAATATGATGAACCTATTGATTCTGCTAATGCTGGAAAATTGGTGATGCCCGTTCGAATGACAGATAACAGCAATGACGCTATTTAAAGACGGAGATCTCAAGCAGGATGTTAGGCCCATAGACACGACAGGGGATGGAAATTGCCTTTTTAATGCTGTCAGCATAGCCATTTGTCAAAGCGAAATTCTTGCAACTGAACTTAGGCTACGAACAGCCTTAGAACTTATACTCAACCTGGACTTTTACGGGGCCCATCCAGTGGTAATGTCATCTAATATCACAACCATATCGGATGGAAAGTGGTCAAAGGAAGGGTTGTATGACGCCATTATCTTAAGCAATAATTCCTCTGAAACCCTGACTAAGGGAGGTTTCAAGTGCGCATTACAGGATGAAATCTGCAATACTTTGCACGACGGCCGATTCTCTGGTCTTCTACAAATAATGGGTTTGGCGTCAGCAACAGGCTGCGACATCAAGTTAGTGTACCCTGACAATAGACATTCCGTGGTCTCTTTGTTGAGTGCGGTTTACAGTCCACGAGTTGGCACCTCAGCAACAGCAGAAATCAACATTATGTGGACGAATACAGATGGGTGGCCTAACAGGTTAAAGGAGTTTAAAGTGAATCATTTTGTTCCCCTGTTGAAAGTTGACACACAGGACAAATGGATCACTGTCACAAGAAAGCGCAAGCTGTCGAAAACATCAAATTACGCCGAAAAGAAGAGAAGCTCACCCACCAACCGGAACAAAACCAGCTCAATTCAGCAAAATTCGCTGCCTATAAAAAATGGTAGAAAAGAATTTTTCCAACGCGATAAACTTCCCTCCAAACAGGGTAAGTCAAGTGCCACAAACACACGACCAGGTAATAATCATACATCACCAACAGCAAGTTGTTCAAAGTTGTTTTCTTTGCCAAGACGTGACAAGAAATCCTCTAATCCCAACACCCCAAATACAAGCCCAGGCAAGGCCCCAGAGATACCCCCAAGTTCTCTCAGGAAAAAGTGCAGTCCTAACTGGGCCTCACCTGTCAACAACAACATCGACGTGCAAAGCGGTCCAACGACATATGAAAATGAGAATCCTGCCGAATCAAGTCCCCATGACAGCTGTAATCATAAAAGAGATAGTTGCAGTAGAGACGGAGATACACAATCAGAACCATGCCTTGTAAGGGAACAAAGTGAATTGGAAGAAGTAGGTGTGGAATCCCCAACCATCGTCAATGTTCCTGCTGTACGCATTCCTGTGGAATCTTTTAACCTTGGCGCTAGTTCGCCAACAAATAAATCCTCAGTTGGACCACAGAATCAAGCCTATAAAACGGGAAAAACAGGCGTTGACTCCCAGAACAGTTTTACACTACCTTTAACCGCCGTTAGATGATCTTTTTATGCAAAACGAGGTAAACTGTGTTATAAAAACTTGAAAAGAAGTCTAGAAAAGCACGAGCAAACGAGCACCTGCGACGAAGGAAAACAAGTGTTAGAAGTTCGAAGGAGTAATGTCAAAGGAATATTGGAAGAGAATATTGCTTCAATCGAAATGAAAATCCGTTCAAGCAAATCCCACCATCTCATGTCTCAACTTAGCACACTGGCAGTGGGTAAGCACATTTTAAAGCATGGTCCATTAGTGCCTACTACGGAATTGTGCGATATCTACAAAAAGGCCAACGGTTCCTCGAGTAGCCGGCGCATGATGTCAGCCGAGTTGTTTGGTATCACATCCAAGCATTTAAACATCATGCAGTTATACATCGAAGGACAAGCATTTATATGTGAGAACACACAATCAGATTTCGCATCCATCATTTCCTTTGTTCACAATCAAGTAAAAGATAGGAAACATTTAAATGAACACGTAACGAACACAATTGGTGAATGCTTCAAGGAAGCCTTAAAGTATATGGATTCCAAAAGAGACCAGGATACAGTCACTGCCCTGTTTGAACGTTTGACTAGCGTAAAATTTGTTGCAGGAAAACTGTTAAATGTTCAAAACAAAGTAGCAGTACAGGGAAGTCGTGATTCATTTAAGGAAAATCTACGTGCATTTAGAGACATACGAAAAACATCACAAGTTGTTAGGAACGATATGACAAACGAACAGCAACGTAAACTTGCTATAAGAATTGCAAATAACAGGAAACTGAAAGAAATTCTCCACGTAGCTCCAGGCCGTGGTTGTAGGCTTAAATGCGAGGAAAACCCCATGTTAGTACCTCTCCTTGAGTATGCCTTCATGGAGGCAGATGTCATTGAAGGTGGCGGAGGAGTTCAGAGTCACCCACGCTTGATAGATGACACTCTATACCGGACTTCAGACAATGTAACCAACATGAAACAGGCAAGACAACTCGTGATGGCAATGTCCAACCCTGATTTCAATATCTCCCTTTCTTGCTGTTACAATTATACACAAAATTACAAAAAGAACACAATGCAAGCAAAAAGGCACCATGACGAGAGAGAGAGAAATGCCAAAATATCCTTACACAATCCCCCCCGCGTAGGGGTGGAAAAATTCGTCGTGAACATTCATTGGTCATCGGCTAACATCAATTTCATTGTCAACGAATGCGAAGAAAACAAAAACAATTATATGGTAGACTCAAAAGATGCAAAAAGCATTGTCCCAGGAGACATATCACCAGTTCAAAAGCCCATGAAAACATGGAAGCAGCGATCGGGTATTCTACCCGACCATGACTGGGAGCAAGGACGGTCCAATGCCATCACACCAATGGCCCAGCTTTTGTTGGAAAGCAAAACATTGGTAATAAATGAAGAAGTCACAATACCCCTTCATAATACTGCAGCATCGGTTTCTGTGACACGTACTGGCAAAGCAGTGTATTTGACGTATCTTTCTTACTATGAGCCTGAAACTGTATTCCGTTGTATGAACGAGATTTTCTTTCTTATGGTCCAGCCATCTGTTGATGTTTTTTTCAGAAATCCCGAAACTGGAAAGTTAAAGGAGAATTTTGTTTTTATTTCTGACAATGGACCTGCTGAGCAGCCAGCAAGCCCCGCAGTACAGATGTGCTTGGCAAGACTATGCAAATTCCTAGATTTAGACAAGGTCATTCAAGTTTCTTTTGCTGAGTACCATAGCAAAAGAAACTTTGTTGAAAGGGTACATCCACAAGCAAACAAAGTACTGTCAGCGCATGGTTCATTCTCAAGTCATGAGAAACACACTGACGTTAGAGGACCTGGTACACCGGAACATCTTGAAAACATGGAGCAAATGGCTGCTGCTGTCAACAGCTGTTTAAAAGGAGCGTCTTTTGGTGGTGGGTACATTGATGTGTACGGAGGTCTTAGAGAAAATCAGTGGATTTTTCATGATGACACTCAATTGAAGACATTTCTCTCTATGGCAGAGTACAGCAAGGAAGTTTCACAAATGTCGTATCAAGCAAGGGATACTTCTCTTTTGCAAATGCTTCATGATGTTTGGAATATCGAAACCAACTTTACAAGACATTATTGGGACGACTACAAAGTGGTGAAAGGGGAAGAAAGTGTACGGTCTTCATGGTGTGATAAATACACAACAGTGATATTCCGAAATGGAGATGACTGGAGAGGAGATCCGCAGCAGCGTATGCATCATCAACCCCTCCCAGACTACATGAGATGGCTTGAAAGTGGAGGAGAGCGGCACTATTTACCATACGAAGCGAGAAAGTCTTTAACAAATGGAAGGTGGGATAACATACCGGGTTGTTTCCTTCCAAGTCATTGCTTAGATTTGGCGTATGTACTGATGCCCAAGCCTACAGGGTTCTTGCTTCAGAGTTTAGCGTTGTTATGTTGGCTGCCCGAGAATGAGGTTCAGCAGTTCTTTGACGAAAAGGAAAGTGAAATCCAGAGAGAGATACAGAGCTGCTTCAAGCGGGAGCAGTGGAAAACACACAAACTGTACCGGGAAAAGAAGGACACGCTGGTCGCCTTATGCAAAGCTAAAAACATAGAAACATCTGGCATGAAGCACCAACTTGTAGAGAGACTTTCTGTGGAAGAGGAAGAAGCACCACCAATCACACCTGTCATGTATGACGGTCAGAAGGAACTGCCAAAGTCTACAAAAAATATTGGAAAACTAAGTAGAAGTTACCTGCAATCAGTCTTAACTTTCCATGGCTTTACAGCATGCGGCACAAAGGATGAGTTGATTCTACGTGTAGGCCTTATTGCTAACAAGAGAACACACCTCTGCTTCAACAGAGAGCGGAAGATGTTCTTAGATCTAATAGCAATAACAAAGGAACTAATCCTCGCCGAAAAAAAGCAAAGTTTTTGCCCAGATGCCCCCACTTACAAGCAAAGAACGTTTGCAACACCAACTGTGACGTCACTTTCCTCTGATCGACCTAGATATCATGCAGCAGCTCAAACCCAGTCTTCAGGAAAGGCACGTGTGGACATACCTCAAGGAACCTGCAAGGAAAATCTTCACGACATTTTTGCAGAGTTGACACAGCAAATTAAAAACGAAGTCCAAGTCTCACTTTCAAGCGAAAGCGCCAGTGTTCCTCAGCCACTGCATTCTGAGGACATCAAAGCTGCCATTCTTCAAGAGGGAACAAGGGTATGTTCTTTCAATTAATGCATGTAAGCTGCCCTTGGAGCCAGCGCTTGACTGACGTAGCTTGAATTAGTCATCCTTGATTGAGTACAACATCACTGAACCATTACACTTAATGCAACAAGGAGAATATTTGGGTGGTAAAATGGTATGCAAAATACTTACACAACACTTTACGCGATATATATTTACAAATATTTTACCGCAGACAGACTGAACAATAAAGCAGTTTTCATTCCAATTTACTTTACTGAAAAATCTCTTTCTGTAGACGTCCCCACAATAAGCAGTAATAAAGAGATCATGTCTTATTGGGCACTTATTATTACTAGTTATCTCTACTTGAGGGCTCTTTTTCAGTCTGCAGTCGGTACACCTTGTAGAAAAATGCACACCAAACATTTCTTGAATTTATTAACTGTGGCTCCTTCCTTTCAGGTTAAGGTGTTCTGGACTGCAGACGATGTAAAGGGGACTGGATGGCATGAGGGCTGGTACATGGCTGTGGTTAATGATGTCATTGATGATGATTTGGGAAAAGCAAACATCACTTACGTGGTGGAGCCTTCGGAATCATATGAGGTCTCTGTTGAAGAGTTGCTTCAGAGGGGATGGATAATGATTGATGACGGACAGGAAATAGAACAGTTTTACGAAATCGGGGCAAGAATTAAAATAAAGTGGTCGAAGCAGGAAATCGGTGACACAAATTGGAGGCCTGGTTGGTATGTTGCAGAAGTTCAAGATGCTGACAGAGATAACGATGAAATAACCGTACAATTTGTATCTGAACCGGAATGTACCTATATATATGAAGTAATGCCATGTGTAGCAAAGGGAACACTTCAGATGGTAAAACCGGTATTTTAGTCACTCCTAACCTGTTACAAAGGGCAAGTTAAGCTAGCGAGATGTCTGACTGACCTAGGGTGACCAGAGTGTTCCTTGAGGCTAACAAAGTGTTATTTAGGACAAAGAGAATGGATAAATAGCTCGCACTTTGTCAAGACCTGCACTTGTAGAGATTAAGATTTGCTATTGCAAAGAGAAAGTGAGACCGGTTCAGATGTATCATATCTTATTAGGAGGCATTTTAAAAAGCCTTTGACTATATGAGTTGTCACTGCGGCATATTTGTTATTGGTGATCATGTTTGCTTAGACAGCTCTGTAAATCTTTTGTGATTAATTCATGTTGCATTTTTCTCTAGCTCATTTCTCGTGCAAGTCAAAGCCCTCTTTCCTAGAGATAGACTAAACATATAAGAAATGTTTCATGTTGGACCTTGATTTCTCAATGAAACGACTGACTCTGCTATTATTTGCATCTCATTGAATAAGGATGCCTGATATTTCATGTCACATTGTACAACGGATTTTGACACATTCAGGTTAGATAGATGGAGGATACTCTGAAATTGCTCAATTTCCCCTTACCCCCAAAGGATGTCATTACTCAGTGTTATCCAGTTGCAGTTTTAGTGAAGAGTAGAATTTTGTGCAAAATCAATATGACAATATA
>BLFK01001131.1:660378-683004 GCA_014634185.1 Astreopora myriophthalma | reverse complement strand
TTCTGTATATAAACCACACACAACCCACAATTCCTCGATTTGCTCCGACGAAGGGCTAGCGCTCGAAACGTCAGCTTACGAATCTCTTTACGGTGGCTAATTCACATTATCAACTTAGTTGATAAAACCAAATTATCTTGTAATACTCCCACCGACGCAGCACCACAGTTTCTTTAGAAACTTACCCCCTTTTACATTTTGTTGTGTTTAACTATGAAGGGTGGGCCATTAAACTTGTGGCTACTCAAAATTTGACTTTCCCGGCCCACCCTTTCCTCTACTTTGTGACCAGTCCCTAACTGGATTACGACATTTAGCCGCGCCTAACAAACTATGACAAATTGCGCTATCCAGAAAATTACTAAGGATGCCAGGAAGAAAGGAATGAAACCATTTAAGAGCGGCGTGTGTCAAAACTAGCGTTCAATAAGTCCTGAGGTTATCGTACATCTTGCAAAAGTAAACGATTACAACTGAAACCGAGAAAGGAAGCGAGGACTGAATATTGGAGAAATTACACCACTTTGTAAACTTGACGATGTCGTATGTATATCTTTTTACCGTGGAATCTTCTTTAGACTTCATTTAAAAGGTCAGGAAATCCTTCATGGTTTCACGTCATCTAGGAGATTATTACAACAACTGTGGGAGTTAAACATCTAAAGAAAAAGAAAACATGTAAGAGGAAAAAACTGAAATCGAAAACGTAAGCTTCATAGCAATAGATAGCTTTCCAAGAAACAGGCCAGCGCCTTTTCCTGACGTATAAACGGACAAGCGTTCCAGTAACATTACATAAATAACCTCAAATCTAAGCTGCACATCGATATCAATAAATTGCTCAAGAAGAAACAGGCCAGTGCCTCCTTAATGATGTATGATCGGACAAGCGTCCTTTTACCACACGTAAAAAAATCTCAATCAATCTTCAATCACCCGGAGACCCAGCGGTCTTGATATCAACAAAACTTCATACGAACAGCTAATATTTCTCCAATGAATCTCTTCCAGCCTAACAACGAAATTGGTGTTCCGTCAGGTGTTCCAGCACGGTCCGTTAAGCAGCTTACAATCTACTACAAAACTAAAAAAAATCTGCAAATGATGGGCCAAAAATGAGACGAAGGCCAGAACGGTACAACTAATGTGGTAGCAGCCTCGGACGTATACAAATAGGGAATTGACCTGTGAATTAAACCTACTGGGTGCACAACGAGACATTTTTCCCCGGTCAAATTTTGAACAAAGAAATCCACTCCGCTACATGCTGGATTCCAAAATCTTGTTGTGAAAATTGGCAAAACGTTCCACTGTATGAGGCCCCCAACAATTCTCCAGCAATTCAAAACAGGAAGTTGTAATCTGCCAATCGTCTACGTCTATAATACGACTTATATAATTCGCCCTATCACGCTGCGTTCGGGGAATCCATTGCATATCCAATTCGATACCGTTGTCAATAAAGAACTGAGAAATCTTAAGGCCTATAACATTTAAATCTTTCTTCATGCTACTAACTTGGATAAATAAATAGACTTTTCTCTAGCGGATAAAGTAAATTGCTCTTAAACCAGTCATGGAGGAGTACTCTTCATCCCTTAGCTATTTACCTCACAAAAGTCAACTCTGTAAGTACTATCACCATCCTTTTTCATATTTCATTTCATGTATAGTGTCTGATTAAGAAAATGAAACGATGATCTATTCGGTGGTGGCCTAGTGAAAGTCAGCCTCTTGCCTTTCTAGATAAATCGGATTAGTCAGTGTTGCTGTTGTCGTAGACAAAAGAATATCAGCAACATACGAGGAATAATCAGTTTCAACCTCTTTAGTGTCGGCTGATCATGTTTGAAAACACAATCCATCACGCCTTTTGCCGTACAACTTTCATTGTGTTTCGTTGATGGTGTGTAGCTAAAAATGGATTCCTGATATTTCTACTCAGAAAGGCGATGAAATCAATCTTGAGCCGCAGCTACACTAGCCCCGGACATTTTACTTGTTTCGTACGACTGTGTCCAACGTAGTTTAGTTTATTGATATTCGTTACATTGAGGGAATACAAAAACAAATACAAGAGTGATACAGATGTAAAGCAAACAAATGATACAACGTGACAAGAGGGAAACACAGGGCAGAAGCTCCAATTGGCATTCAACACTCTGGACACTCAACACTCGTCTCCTCTTTTAACAAATCTTCACCCAGGGCAGACTCTGTAACATCTAAAAAAGAAAAAAAGGGAAGAAGACTCTGTAACATTAAAAAAGAAAAAAAGGAAAGGATAGACTCTGTAACATCTTAACAAAAGGGGGTGGGGATGATAAAATCAAGTTGAGATGGAATAAGGTGGATTGACAGCTTCTCTCTTTTGTTGTGCAGTGCAGTTTGGAGTAAAGCAATTTAAGAGGGGCTATTGATTTGGTGCATGTTTTCTGCGCTTTATAAAGAAGTATGTAGGTAGGAAAGCAGTCATTGCAAAAAACTCAGTACCCTAAAGACTTTTTTGAAAGTCCACTAATTTGAAGATATTTCCATGAAGTTTATTATAGCCTCATGCGAGAAATTTCCACTGTCTGGTTTTCAAAAAAAGGCAAGCGAGGTCGTTTTTGGTGATCCGGTAGACTGCGTCATTCTGTTGCTATGGTGGCAGTTTTCGATGGAAAAATATTGTAAGGTAAATCTATGATGATTTCTTAGTTTTGGGGTAAATTTCACGCTTGTACGGCGAGCCTAAGTCCAGGTATTATACCAAACCAGAGAGTATATGAAGTTTCTCTAAAAACCATTTCGAGCCACTTTAAGTTGCACTAAGATATATGAGCGCTAATCAGATTACAATTAAGGATGTTTATCTTGCAAGGCGAACAGGAAGATTTCAGTTCGAGGTTAACTTTGTGTTTGTAGCGTGCATTTGATCTGGATTGAATACTGGATCTGTGGAAATGCTTGCTTTCTCGTGCTCAGTCTCGGAAAGCTTTTGCCCATCGCTCGCGTGCTAGTGACAAAAGTTTTTTATTCCACCGTGTAAGCTCAAAACCTTCTCTGTCATTTGCGGCGGATAAGTCTATTACTGTTTAATTCAACACCATCAAATTCCCAGTTCGCAAAATTTATTACCTGCTTAAAGGTGACATGCGTCACGTTTCCCGTGGGTCTTATCTGATTACTGGGCATCTCAAGTAATTCCGTTTCTTCTGGATAAAATGGAGTCCCGGCTTTAATTTTCCACAGATTTTTGCGGTTTCTAGGTTGTTCTAGGTGAAAGGTAGGTGGAAAAGAGACCTCGTCGGTATAGGTGCTCAACCCCGTTGTAAAGTTCAAAAGTATTAGTGAGTTCTTTTATTTAACGTTCACGTGCAGGGTTGTAGTAAAAGCGTGCTGGACTTCCACAAGTGCACCAAGGCCAGGCGCCCGTTTCTCGAAAGTCCTGAAAAGCAATTTGCAAAGCTACGATCTCCTTTTCTTAAAAGCTGGTCTTTTAACCTACTTTAAAGATTAGAAAGGGTATGGTAAATATCTCCAAGATTTTATGACTAGAAACGTCTTCGCTTTTAAGACACGGAGGGGAATAAATGTTGCACCCGAAATCAACATGAAAACAGTCTCGGGGCTTCCGAGAACACACGCCCGGTTTGAATGCGGAACTCGGTGTCATGAGCGCGTCGAGCCCGTTCCTACAACAACAAAGAGACTTATCAAGTTTAAATTGCTGGTCGGCTGAACACTTCCTCAAGTTTAACACTAATAAGTGCACGCATCTTGTTATTACAAAGAAAAGAACTTTCTTGCATGCATCATGTATGCATTTAGAAAGATCTTGGTGCTCACGTTTCCTCGAACTTATCATGAAACAGTTGCATAGACTTAATCATCAGTCAAGCCTATGGTATAAGGTGTTGGGCAATGTTAAAAGAACATGCACTTATGATTGTGACCAAAAAACAAGATTGATCCTGTACAAATCGCTTGTTCGACCGCAACTAAAGTACGCCTCACCAGTTTGCTCTCCACACACTAAGGAAAAAATAATGGCCCTTGAGCGTGTTCAAAGACGTGCTGCTAAGTTTGCCTTAAAATCTGATTTAAGTTATGCAGAACGCTTAGCTAAATTCAATTAAGTCTTTTGCCTCTCGAATTTAGAAGAGAGGTATTAGATTTGTGTCTCCGTTATAGATTTGGATGTTCTTTTCTATGTTAGTTTCAAATCATCCAACTATAATATCAGGAATACCGAAGCCAGACTTGCTAAGGGTCATTTTAGAACTAATGTTTTCATTTTCTTTTTTTTAATCATATTGTAGATCTATGGAATAGCCTGCCGTTAGAAATCAGAATTATTGCTTGTTGATCGCCAGTCTGCATTCCCGAGATATCATGGGTGCGATACTGCACTGATTGATTTAATAGAACACTGGAAGCAGAATCTCGATGCTTGGAGTCCTGCAGTGTCGTGTCATTGGGTCTCAGTAAAGCTTTCGATAGTTTACCTCATGACCTTCTATTAGCCAAACTGAATGCTTACAACCTATCCCCGGAAAAGTCTTGTTGGTCGCTGGCAACGTGTAAAAAATGGTGACACTTTCTCTGAATGGCTGCCAATACAGAAAGGGGTTCTTCAGGGGTCTGTTTTAGGCCCCCCGTTGTTCAATATCTTTGTGAATGATCCACATTTCTTTACCACTTAATCTAATATTAACACCTATGCCGACGACAATCATCTTTTACTTCAGCCATGAATGCCAAA
This sequence comes from Astreopora myriophthalma, assembly GCA_014634185.1. Taxonomy (NCBI): domain Eukaryota; kingdom Metazoa; phylum Cnidaria; class Anthozoa; order Scleractinia; family Acroporidae; genus Astreopora; species Astreopora myriophthalma. Next base: position 678,257 of record BLFK01001131.1, on the reverse strand, counting down.
ATCTACTATCAATGACCACATGGAAAGATCATTGGTGTGGTTCTCATTGAACTCTCTAAAAGCGAATCCTAGCAAGTTCCAAAGTCTCAGCCCAGCTCCTGGAAGATCAACTACTGACATGAAATTTAAGGTAACTGGACAAGAACTGAAGCAGATGAACAGTGTTGAACTTTGAGGTGTCACTATTGATAACATACTTAATTTTCATGAGCACATTGCCAATTTATGTTGCAGAATAAGAAGGCAGATATCAGTTTTAAATATACTTAGACTTAATATCCCCTTCGATTCTAAGCTGAAATTATACAACGCTTTCATTCTATGATACCTTAACTACTGCTCTTCAGTATGGCACTTTTGCCTTAAAAGAGACTCCTATAAACCTGAAAAGCTACACGAAAGAGCTCTTCGCGGTGTTGTTCAAGACAGGTCCATCGATTATGAAGTATTTTTAATATTGAAGAAAGAGAGGAACACTACGCTTTACAATCGTTGACTTTTAAATATCGTAACATTAGTTTCTAAAGTTCTTAATAAATTAGCCCCATTTTGTGTTAAGCGCCTGTTTCAATTCCGTGCTTCTGATTATAATCTGAGAGGAACTCATATTTTAAAGACACTTAAATGTAATACGACTACCATTTGTCTTAAAAAAAAGTTTATCAGACTGGTCGGTCCCAAATTATGCAATTCTCTCACGGATGAAATAAGAACCTCGTGTAACTTAAAGACTTTTAGAAATGTTACCAGGAATCACGTATTTTAAATTGTATTGTATTTTACCTGTTCTGTCATCCCTATTATCGTATTATTTACTTCTACTTAGTCTTCAACTAGCATCCTGTGTGCTATATTTTAACACCGAGTTGAAATAAAGTATTATATTTATTATTATTATGGCAAATTCTAATTACTTTTATGCATATCATTGTTACATCAACCAGCGGACTTTAAATCTAAGCTGGTTAATTACATCAATTTACGTTCCTTTTTCCGCTTAAACAAATTCGTAGAACTTCTTAACATTCCAATATATCTTTGCCCTCTCATTCTCAAGCACTGCGTGCGGTAGACTGTGTTGGTACCATGGCTTTCCATGATCACTTTCCTGGAAGTTGTACTTATCCAGTAAGCAGTGGTTTATCGGCCTTAACATCCTGTCGTGCCTGGCTCTGTAGAGTGTCTGGGCGATCTTTGAGCAGGCACTAAGTACATGTGTTGTTGATTCTGTAGCAGTGCGGCACATTCTGCAATTGGTGTCTGTGGAGAATCTCTCTTGTTCGTCTATCGATGTCTTTCAATTGGGTTACTGTCCAGTCGCTTGTCCACATGTGGTACTGTAGGATGGGTAAAGCAAAGGTCTTGGTAGCATGTACTTTTCTTGGTATGGAGATATTGCTTGACCAGATAACAGATAAACGTTTGAGATATCCACTAGTTGCTTCATCACAGACTTGTTGCTCTAGTTGAACCGAGTTTTCATATTTACCAAGGAATTTATAATGGTCTTCAGTGTCAAGTATTTTGAGCTCTTCAGTGTCGGATATTGATACATTTTCTTCACTTGTCTGTAATTTACCACGTACTATGTTAATTGTTGCGCACTTGTCCCATCCTCAGAAAAGTCCAATGTCCTCAAACATACTCTTTGCTGTCTTGGTTATTAGCGGTGCCTTCTGTGCTGACTTGTGATAAGTCTTTAGATCATCCACGTAGAGCAAGTGCGTCAGCTTTTCTTGCTTGTTATGTGAGTACGTGTACCCTTCTGCGCTTCGTAACTACCAGGCAATTGGATTCAGACAGAGTGTAAACAATCGAACGCAGAACGAGTCTCCTTGTAGAATTCCTTGTTTTACCTGTATTGGACCAATCCTTTCTTTCTTTTCATTGATCTTAACCTCTAGCCTGATGGACCATTTCTTCATTGTGTTCGTGATAAGGTTGGTGATCTTTGTTGGTATGTTGTGCATTTGTAGTGTGAGGGCCAGCCATTTGTGGTTGATCGAGTAAAAAGCTTTTTTCACGTCAATCCATGTACATGAAAGATTTTTCTTTCTGTCTTTTGCCTCTTCTAGTGTTGTTTTATCAATTATCAAGTTGTCTATGCATCCCATAGAATTTGTGGTACACCCTCTCTGGTCGATCTACATGTACTGGTGTATTGCTTGGTGCTCTTTGAGTTGACCATCTATGACTGATGTTATTGTATTGTTCATGGTATTGAGTAGCGTGATTGGACGGTGGTCTTTGGCTTGGGGGTTTTCCTTCTTTGGGATCATAACGCATTTCCCTTCTACTAACCAGTCTGGTAGTGGTATGAGCATCTTTCTCCTCCCTGTTTTCAACCCAAGGGCAGCTCATCTCTATCGCCGATACTTTCTTATTCTCCTTGTCCACGATGGTAGCGTCGATCCTATTCGCCTTTACGTGCGTGTTATCTGCATACAAGGGAATGTCCCAATATGCTATCGCCCTCTCATTTTCATACATAGGCTTAAGCTGGATCTTCGAAAACCAAGGAAACTCTGATGTGACTAGGTTATTATTATGATGATGATGATGATTTTTTTTAAGAGACTGAGGCCAACCCAAATGGCAGTACAGTAAATACAAAATACCTGAACTTGGTATCGCTTGAAAATTTCCATGCGAAACCTAAGAATTGTCTGATGATCCGGGTAAACATCTATGTGGTGATAACCACTCTTTAAATCAAACAAAGTCATAGCACCGGTTAACAAAGTACACGAAAAAACAACAAGAACACAATCCGAACAAAAATGGTGGATAAGCAACAACGACAATAATGTCAGCAGAGGAAAGGCGTCTGGGTAAAGAAAGAGTCCGCTTACCACGGTGTACGTGGCTCACTAATCAATCCGAAAAATAAACGCAACAACAATGCCTAATGGCCTAGAAGCTCACTTTTGAAAAGACAACAAGGCTATCTTCCAGGCTTCATACTTAATTCATTGCTTCATGAGATGCTCATTGACGTACCTTAATAACGTACCGTAAATCTAATATTAGTCTCTTCTTGCCACTGGGTTGAATAGACACAGTTAATGAGTTAACCAAATAAGGAGGGGCCTGAACTTCCGCCACCCCATACAAAAGCAAGAGTTCTGTAATGGCTTCCTGAACGATATTTGGATGAAGCAAGGAAGACTTATTAGTTTTGAGGACGTTCCGGGAATGAATCGTCACAAAAGGGAGACGGTAACCATCTTGAATGACCGATGAAAGAAAGTCTGAGGCACCCATAGCAAGCCAGAAAGGTAAATTTCTTCTCAAACTGCCCTTAACTTCCAACACACCTGACCCTGTTGAAACTTCGTGTTCATAATCTTGCATTACCTCAACAAATTTGTCATGTGGAACATTATTAACACTAACACTTCAATGTCCTGCCATTGAATCCTCCTGATCCGGGTTTAGTAGGTGTGATGCTGTTTGAATGATGGAAACCGCCTCTGTTGGACTCTGAGATAAAAATAAAACACGCCCGACAATGATAAAAAGATGATGAACCTGACAGACTGGCAGGCGGGCGGGGCTACAACTTCAATGTCAGCGTGGGATGCAAGAGTGAGAGGACGAAACAACTCTGAACTGTCTATAATTACCGAATCACATCTAATACCTAAGAGACACGCCCAAGTGGCGTGCGTTACACAGTGAAATGAATAACCAAAAAAGAAAACCTGCTGATGAACTCTACGGAACCGCATACCACAAGATACATCTTCTGGGTCAGACAATGGGTACAAGTTGTCAAGAAGCAATTGGTTTGTGGACACTTTGTAGCCAACGCAGATAGGTATGCTTCCATCTTTCTAAGGCACAAAAACAATTGGATACATATGTATTTACGTGTATGTATCAGTAAAACTTAACAAAAAGGAAATAAAATACAAAAACAACAACAACAACAACAACAACAACAACAATTAGAGAGTCCCAGTCACCGCGTTCCACCTTCTTAACTACATTTTGACTCTCCAAACGATCCAGTTCTTGTTCAATTGTCTGGGGTAAAGCATAAGGGACAAACAGAGCTTAAAAAAAATAATAATAATACTGGCCTTGCATCATCTTGGAACTTTTTGTCTGCCTTGAAGTCTTTAGTGGTTCCGGGCCATTTGCTAAACAAAGGTTTGTGAAGATCCAACACACCAGACAGGGTTTAATTTCGGTCTTGTTTACAAGAAAGATGTTGTTCCAGTTAACGTTGAGTTACTTCAAGCAATTTCCTCGTGACAGTGGGGGACTATCCCGTTCAACAACAATCATTTGCGAAAACAGTTTTTCTAAGCTCACGCGTATGTGGACCTCACCATGAATAGCTATTTCATCCCCACCGTAAGCCTTTAACTTAATCTTGGTGTTATGCAATGGCCACTGATTAAATAAAGTGCTTGTCGTAAAGCGTTATACATCTCTTCTGATCAAGTAAGACCGATACAAACATTCCTACCTTTCGCAACGCCTCAGCCTTAAAAAAATTACAAGTGCCTCATCCTCAGTTTCATCCACAAAAACCTTTTCCACATTTTTGGAAACTTCAGGCTCTCCTCTCCGGTTACTCAAATGGTATCCACCTCCAGAACAACCTCTAGTCTTGGTCTTACACACAAATGCAAAATGACCCACATTGTTACACTTTGAACATACGGTTTGGCGAGCTGGACAACTTTTATCTCAGGAACTAGTAATGCCCCTCGTGACTGCGTCGATAGCGTTTTGCTATTTGCTTTTGCTTTTGCTTGGCTCAATTAGCGTGCTGTGATTGTTTTCCTGACAGTTTGAAACAAACTTCCGGCTTTCTCCACACCCACTGGATCATCTGTCTTGTTAAAGAATTTTCAGTGCATACGGAAGATGTGAGAAACAATTACCAAATTTATGTAAAAATTGAAAACGATGCCGACCAACTTCAAGCAGATTCGCAATTCATATATAAGTTTTTTTCTGAGCTAACGTTTTATGGAAGTTATTTCACATAGGATCCCCATAAAATTACTGCAAATTCTTCATGCCTTACCCGTCAAGATGGCAGCTTAAACGGTAATAGACGGTTACGAAGGCGTCTTTACAGACTCGTTCACAAAGAATGGGCACTGAGTTTCTTTCTGATCACAACGAAACGGTTGTTATGGTGTTTTCGTAGAAACAGAGCTTCACGTAGTATTCCGATGAAACTGTGCACAGTGTTGTCAATAGTCTAGGGGATGATAGGTTAAAAAAAAGTAAGGTCTCACATTGTTCGTTCCTGCGATACGATGCTGAAGATACGCGTACTTCGGTTCCTCTTGAGAATAACCGCTCACACATGCAAAATCCTAGACAAATATCTCATGACTTTGAATACTCCGATTCCAGAAGTGAAGCTTAATGCATATCGTGTTACGAAAAATGGCGGACTTAACAGACCGAGATTTACCCGAAAAATTGTCAGGAGAGAGAAACAAAGTGGGCACAATTGCTGTGCAGCTGCAAGCTGTAAAAAACCAAGTGAAAATCGACCCGATTTATTGTTTCATGCGTTTCCAATGGACACACAAGAACTGAAGAAGTAAGAAATTCGTATGAAATGGGGATGGTTTTTTCGCCACAGTAGGAAACAAGTTCTTTTGTTCAAAGCACTTCTTGCCTGAGGATTTTAAACGGAGCCTGACTTGTCATAGAAGAGACTTAAAACCGAGAAGCCTCCTATCGTCTTTTTCATGGACAAAAAAGTGAATGAAGAATCGCTTTGTACAGCGAAAAAGCCGAAGTTCAGATGTGATAAGTCTGAAGCTGGCATAACAAGAGCCGAGAGCGCTCTTGAAAATAAAGAACAGAAAGAAATTGCAGAGGATTTCCAAAATGACTCTGTTGTTGACAAGTGGATACAAGACACTTGACAAGTGGATAGAAGACACTTGACAAGTGGATAGAAGAAATAAAGATAGAAAAAAGAAGGCAGCTTCAAGAACTACAAGAATGTAATTCAAAGGAGAAGATTTCGAAGTTTGGTCTGGATTGATCTTTAAGTAGCAATGAAGATATAAAATTTTTACTGGATGTCCCGACTATTCAACCTTACTAGAATTCTGGAAATATGTTGAGCCTAATGCCTTAAAATTAACATATTTGAGTTATGTACGTGATAATACTGATTCTATAAATTGTGATGATAACTTTCCATTCATGAGGAAAGGAAAGGAAAGGAAAGGAAATGAACTTTATTTAAGTGTCTAGTCGTTCTAGCGCTGGAGCACTAATTGGGGACACTGTAAACTGAAATTAACAATTAACTCAAATCAAGTCAAATGTTGGTTTTTGAGGAGAGGGGAGACCGGAGTTCCCGGAGAAAACCTCTCGATGCAGAGTAGAGAACCAATTTACTCAACCCACATATGACACCGAGTCTGGAAATCGAACCCGGGCCACATTGTTGGGAGGCGAGTGCTTTCACCACTGCGCCATCCCTGCATACAAAAAAGGTTTCCTGCGCGCAGTGTCAGTTGCGTCGGAAGTTTAGAGCTGATTGATTAGTTTGGCTTTTTTTTTCCCCTTTTAAGGCTTGGCGGTTTAGAAGGTAACACGTTGCATTCCTCCTGAGCGGTAACACTTTTCATTCCTCCTAAACGAGAAAGTAAATGTGAACAGTTCTCGAGCGAAGATTGTTTTGAAACTACGAAAATTGCTAATGTAAGAATCCACGTCGAAAGGGCCATTGGGGGAATCAAGGGTTGGCCCCTCTTTAATGGTGTTGTGCCATTAAGTTTATGTGGAGCAGTAAATCAGCTCTGGACAGTGACCTGTTCGCTTGTAAACTAGCAAAAACTGCCTTTAACGTGTTAAGGATTTTAAAGATCTGCCTATAAATACGACGCCCATACCGACTGTGCTACAGAGCTATCAAGACAACATGGTAAACTATAAGTCGCATGGTAGTCAACAGACTGAGTCACGTCAGTCAGCTTTGGGGTTTGTTTGGAAGTAATGCATTCGTTAAGCTGTACGTTATTCTACATAAATGCCGCATGTTTGCCCAGCAACACTCCTTTCAGTCTTTCTTTTTGATTTCTGTTCTAAATAAATGTCCATCTAAACGGGCTCTTTTTTCTATTGGCAACAATGCGGAAGCTGCCTCCGTGGCCTAATGGATAAGGCGTCGGCCTCCTAACCTGGACAAGCCGAAGATTGCGGGTTCGAGTCCCGTCGGAGGTGTTTCTTTTCTCTTATAGCCCTTTTGTCGAAGAGGTATGTAAACTCTTCCTAAAACTGCTTTCTGGTAAGCATATAGTTTAAGAACTCCTGTTGCAGATCACCAATGATTAGAACACTAGGTAGGAGTGCCGAAATGTTGGGTCATGAATTGTAACTTTTCGAGTTCATTAAATCTTCAAACCAGAGTAGCATCAAAATATGTCTGATTGCCCACCTAGTTACAGTGTGAATCCCGAGTTACCTTATTCCTTTTCTCGTACTTCTTCCCTATTGACACCCATCTGACATCTTTCCTCGATCACCAACAGCTTCTCATAATAGCGAGGATGTGATCAGACCGTCGACTCGTAATCAAGGCGAGAGTAAACGATAAGAATTAATACTAGGGACAAGGCAGAGCGTTTTGTGTTCTCTAGCGGTGCGTTGATCGAAAAAAAGTTAAAGTGCCAGAACGCCTTTGGCTACTTTGAATGATCGTACAAAAGGATTTTATGTCCATTGTGAGAATGATGTTATTTGTGATCGAGAAATCGAAATCGCGGAAAATTTCGAATGCATGGTTCGTGTCTTTGCGATGAAAAAATCCTAGGAGGGAAACTGCATGTGGAAACAGTGGGGCGCCCTGGGTTATAGTTTGTTCTTGAATGTTTTTCTTGACCATTTTTTTCGGTTTGCCGTGGTGACGTTATTCTCTACTATAGCAAAGAAGGAGGTGTCGGAAAGTTGCCGATCGACAAGATGCAATTCGACACAAAAATAAGTGCCATAGTAAATAGTGAGGAGGATGCGTTGTCCCAATGACGATTTACAATCACCTTGAAACAAGAGATTAGATATGCCAAACTACTTTGCGCTCCTACAAAATGGTAACCTACAGGGCTTGTCCAGGAATCGAACCCGGGCCTCTCACACCCGAAGCGAGAATCATACCACTAGACCAAGAGGCCGCACACACTGAGCATTTTTTTTTCAGTGGGGAGTAAAACAAGTCCTCTCTTCAGTAATATAACATAGTTTATAGCAACACCTCGGTATGACTATGTTGGCGCTGTGATAGACGGCAAACCACCTGATGTTTAGAAACCCGCCACGGTGACGGCGGATTTGCAATCACTTATTACGGCACTGATCTACAGTTCTATGGTCTAGGCATCATAAAACGGTAAATTTTCAGTTCTCGCGATAGGTCCCTCTATTTAAGTATGTTTTGGCATTCAGCCTCCTGCCTCGTTAGTCTAGTGAATATCCGCCGGATATTGAAAAGAAGCGAGTTATCCGGACTGAACACGCTTAAACTGCGGATTTTTCTTCTATTTTTGTGTTAGGTTTGAAGTAGACTTTAGCTCATGTAAATTGAAGTAAAAGGAAATTATTAGTTTGACTGGGAGCATGTACTAGCCCGCCCTTAACTACAAGTCGACGGGGACAGAATATTGCTGAATGATCCGTGCAGAGAACGGTGACTGTTCATCAGTAGGATGCCTACTGATGTGTCTAATTCCACAACTGATTTCGGCTCAATTTATTCCGATACCATTTGCAAAACATTTTAGGAGAAGCCACACACAATGTGAGTACAGTTACTTTACTTTACTTTACTTCACTTTAATGGTTTGGCAATACAAAGCACTACAAATATTGAGAGGAGAACCTTTAACAGGAAATAACTCCCTCACGGAAGAGTTACCTCAAATTACGATAGAGAAGAATTAAACAGCCAATAAAGTAAAAATTACATAGACAAGTGAAAATTATGTACACTAATAGACTATAAATAAAATTAATTATTAAACTAGTAAAAAAATAAAATCAATCAATCAATCAAGAGAATGTAAAAATATCCGTCTTGTGTAGACAGGACTTCGATCGATCTTTAAATTCTTTTAAACATTCAGTTTTATTCAAATGTATAGGCAAATAGTTCTACTTTAAAGAAATAATAGTTCTTGCATATCTAATTTTGAACTGATAATTAGCATGTCTGAGATTATATTTAGAACTGTCAGCTGTCACAATATACGGAAAGCAATGCCAAAAAAGTAGATCCACAGACAAACTCGGCTCAACATCGAGAGACTCGGCTCGAGTGATGCCGGACGCTCTTTTGAAAGCTCTGTAAAATTTTTCAGTTTTCGTTATTTATTGCATTTGTATAATGACTAACTCCGAAAAAATTAGACCGTTAAAGAAGGAGAATGATTCTCTGAAGTCTCAAATTAGTAAATTGATCGAGAAAGTAGAGACTGTTTAAGTCGTGAAATCGCGGTGAGAAAAGAGAAGAGCAATGGCGGGCCAGGTGATGGACAAGTGGAGAGTGCTGAGGAATAACTAGTGTTTTCACCTGGGAAGAAAAAAGGCGTTCCATAGATTTCGTGAGCAAAGAGTAGTACGACGATGTACTAAAGGAGCTTGAACAGGTAAGAAGCCATGTTATTGATATTTCGAAGAAGTGAGAAGATATATCTACTACTGTGTCTGCAATGGAGGACTATAGCTATAGGTACAATGTCAAATTCCTTGGCGTCCCTGTTGTAAGCAGCGACGAGAACGCGGAGGAAACAGTTAGTGTTTGCCTTCGCTTATTTTCTGCGCTCGGAGTCGAAGATATATCGTGTTATATATGCGTTATTGACAGAGCGTGAGGTCAAGATGGCTGGATATTGGCCAAGTTCTTTTTTTGCGTTTTTATGGACCGAGACGAAGTCGAGGTCCATAAAAACGCAAAAAAAGAACGAGGCCAATATTCAGCCATCTTGACCGAAAAAGCTTTGTCAATAAAGGATTTATTATATGGCTTTCGGGGAAATTTTTCGAGCGGGACACGGCTGGTGGTCCCGAGCGGGCAAGATAGGTCCATCTTGCCCGCTCGGGTAGAAAATCACAGCGCGCGATTTGGTTCATCTTGCCTGCTCACGGAGCTAGCCATATAATAAGATATAGATATTGCCCACCGAGTACCGACAAGAAGGGTTGGTGCGGTAAGGGGCGCCCACTATCCAAATGCAATCATCCTTAAATTTACCAGACGTACTGCTCGAGCAAGACTTATGGCCACGCGAAATAATTTGTCAAAGATTCTTCCTACTCAACTCGGCTTTCAAGAACATATCTCATTAACAAATGTGGGGCTCTATGACCCTCTCAGTCCACGTCTCCTGATTGAAGCGAAGCAATTCAAGGAGGCAAATGGATTCGAGCTCTGCTGAGCCAAGAATGGTTACGTTCTTGTTCTTAAATGGGAGAGCTCCAGGATCCATAAAATGAGAAATCTAGGAGATCTGAGGGCCTTAAAGATTGAGATTACATGAACATATTCAGTATCAGCTAAGTCGATATCAAATTTTAATGGAACATTAGTTCATAAATTCTATTGTTTTCTTCTTTTTTGCTTTCCTCCTTATTAATATCATCTAGCATTAGTGTCATTTATTAATGGCGAAGCTCAGACAAAATATAAGCTTAGCGCTGGCATGTCTGAACAGCGTGGCTGCGCTTTTGAAGGAGCTGCAGCATTAATTTTCGAGGAGATGTAGTTGCTTATCATGGCCGATTCAACAATACTGTTCGCTCCTTCTGTTAAAGAAGGAAAAATTTAGAAAGACGTTTTGGTCTTTATGACTTAAATTTATCTAATTGCAATACAGACCTAGATTTGAATCTAGATTCTCAAAAGAACCTATTATTTCAGTGAATACAATGTCGCTATTATTATCGCATACTTTTAGTTTAATGAGAAATAAGCTTCCATCAGCTCATAATCAAAACAATCTGCTTATTCTAGTCAATATCAGAAGCATGCACAGTAATCTTGGGAACTTCCAGACACCTATTAGATGAGTTATGAGTTAATAGTTCCAGGTTATGACTTTCAGTTTGTCTCGACACTTTTGAGTTGTGGTGGGGCTCTTACCTATGGATTACCCGATAAAATATCTACTGAAGTGTTTCAAGTTTTATAGATAGAGATACCTCTCTCTCAAATAACAAATGTTGTCGCTGGAATTATTTACAGGCAGCACAATACACCAGATTTATTTTTAAAATATTTTGATGAAACAATAGAAAAATCAACTTTCTCCGCAAATCATTATGCATCTAAATCTCATGGAAATAGGAAAGTCGAGAGTTAGTCTCGACTTTTTTACATCATTCGTTGCAAAGTTGCTACAGTTGAACCTCTCTAATGCGGACACTAAAGGGACAGACCAAAGTGTCCGCATTAGAGAGGTGTCCGTATTATAGAGGTCACCAAGATTGCATCATTTTTAAGACTCCACTGACAGTTTTAAGTGTTCAGTAACGAAAAATAGGCCCAGTCTATCTAAACTGACTAATACACGATATTCAGACACATTGATTTGTACATCTCAGTTACAGTACATACTTTATACGAATCGGTTATTTGAAACTAAAGGAACTACGTACAACGCAATGCTTCACCTAAAAAGGTACTAATAAAAGTACAATTTTCAAAACTCCAGTTGAAGATCAGTGAATAAAACGTTCATGCTTGCGTAATCACAAACTCTCTCTTCTTCCCGTCCCCTCTCTCGCTCCAGGGGACGGAAAGAACAGAGACCCTGGGAACGAGGTTGCCAACTAACGGGGTTACACAATGATACGACGAACGAACGAACAGAAACAAAATGCGAACTTGTTATGTTGTCAAAAACTATCACTGCTAACTGGAATATTAACTACTTGTGGTCCTCCCAACGGAGAGACCCTAATTACGACTTATTCTTCTGCTCTTTCTTCTTTTCAACAATAGATCTATCACGGACTGGAAGTAATCTTGATTTGAAGGCACATATTAATTTACTCCCACGTGGCATATTGGTACACAAGGGCAGTTGCGCATGCGCATACTAAATACCTAAAGAAAAACATGCAGAAGCGGTAGCGGTACCTCTGGACATTTAAGCCTGAGCGGTGTACCATGACGAGTCTCCCCGAGATTTCGGCCCGCGGATCGCTTATACTTGCCACTTTCGGATACCTATCCCCGATAGGCAGTGAGGGAGAGAAATGTCGGCCCCTAGACCATACGTGACAGATCCCTTACGTACTCGCAGCTCAACTCCTTCTGCTTTATACTATGATTTGGAGCGATATATATTTGCGACTATAGTTGTCATGTATTCCATATGGTAAGGATATTTTTTGGTACTAATTTGTAATACACGGAGTTGGCGCATGCGCATTTACTAAGCATGACAAAACAACAAAAGGAACCACGCATTTTCCGGTAAAACTTTAAAACGCTGTCGCTTTTTCAGACATATTTTGTTTTGTTTTATTGTTTGAATTCCGCGCGAACAAACGAGGACAATAATTTCGCGTATACAATGACATTAACGTGTCTGGTTGGACAGGGGATGGACAAAAGAACTAACAAGTTATTCAAAAAGAGCAATAGCTCCTAATGAACTAGTGTTAAAAGTTAGAAAATGTTTGGTGCCTTCAGGGACTCTCCCGGACATTGGTTGGTTACAACTGTTTCTTTTTTAGCTGTTATATTCCCATAAGCATCTGTTCAAAAAGGTTGTTGTGAAAGAACAGCAACATGTAAAATCGCTATGGAGATGTAGAACGTCCACATTTCGTTTCGTTTTGTTTTCCTTTAGTTGAGTTTATTCCGGTGTTAAAAATGCAGTTTAGTCGATTGAGAATGAAGAATGTTTAGACCTAACAGAGAATCCAGCTGTCCGTAAAGTACATACTTTATACGAATCAGTTATTTGGAACCAAAGGAACTACGTACAACGCAATGCTTCACCTAAAAAGGTACTAATAAAAGTACAATTTTCAAAACTCCAGTTGAAGATCAGTGAATAAAATGTTGATGCTTGCGTGGTCACAAACTCGTGCACGCTATATGTCAACACCGGATCACCAGAGTGTCCGTAATAAAGAGGTTAAGTTTATATGACTTCGCTCTCTGGGGCCGAGATTTAGTGTCCGTTGTCCTTATTAGAACAATAAGGACAAAGGGGAATGTCCGTTATAGAGAGGTGTCCGTATTAGAGAGGTGTCCGTAAGGAGAGGTTCGACTGTATCTCGTTCCATCTACTGATAAGCAAATTGGTGTTTAACATAACTCTCCAATATTGATATTTTTATTCATATAATAATAATATAATTTCTAAAAAAACCCGATCATTTTTACTCATATAAAAATATCTGTGGTACGCAGTTTAGCAGATATTTGCTTTCTGCAGTCCTTAAAATAATTCCTGTTTCGTTTCAGGTGTGGTTGTAATTAGCTCCCTTTTAGTAGCCTTTTGCATACAAAATATAATTGCGTTATTGGGTGTGGGTTCTTTCTTCGGGTCAAAACCTCCATGAACGGCACCTCACGTTTCGACAGAGATGGATCGGTTTTCTCAATCCGCTGCCAGTCGCTCAGAAAGCGCCTCCCGTAATAGTACAGTAGGGATGATTAGAAATGCCTTTGGCAAGTCTTTACAATCTCTTTCACACTCTCTTGATGCCAAATTCGACAATTTCGCGAAACGCTTTTCTGAACAGAACTCGACCGTCATCGAACAAGCCGTGAAAAAAGGCAAACGTGAAAACTTCTCTTGCAAAAGAAAGGGTAACCAGCAGCAGTACTCGAGAAATTTGACGAATCGTTAGAATCCTTGAAGTCTGGATCTTTGCCAAGGTAAAGAAATCTTTGGAAGATGGCTCCGAACTCCTGATGAAAAGGGTCAAAGCGATCAAACTGGCCAATAAAAGTGAATATGGTTGGCTCACAGTTAATGAATATTTAAGCGACGACCTGGCATGTGACAGCATCCACAGAGAATCCCTATGGAAAGTACTGAAGAAGTATGGTATACCAGAGAAAATAGTAAACATCACGAGAAACACATACGGAGGATCTGCATGTTTTGTGAAAGTTAATGGACACATGACTGACTGGTTCCCGGTAACAGTAGGTGACAGACAGGGCTGCATCTGGTCACCACTGTTGTCTGGCATTCTAATAGACTGGCTTCTGAAGAATGGGCTTGATGGGAATGATATGGGATTAGTACTGGAAAGAAGACGTCGTTCCCGTTATTGTCAGAAGAGATTGTCAAATCTTGATTTCCCTGATGATATGGCATTGATTGATTGATGAACCAAAGGCCAGATTACAGAATTTTATTATTACGTGTGGTGCAAAAAGAAGGAAAGGTTGGGCTAACAGTAAACGCAAGGAAGACGAAAGTTATGCCAGTATCCAAGGAGCCAACCCAGAGAAGTTCGTGTACCTTGGTAGAACCATGGCCCAGAATGGAGATCTCACCCCAGAGATAAATTATGATAGGGAGAGCTGCCGATGACTTTACCAGACTACTAATAATTCTGACACATACATCTGTGAGTATAAGTACCAAGGGGAGAATAATATTTAAACGATACATTGTGTTAGAAATTTGTGGTAACCTGATGCATGATATTAAAAGCAGGCTTGCACCAGCAAATACCCTAAATTTATTTCAAAATACTTCCGATGTCTGTAATACGCGGTCATCTACGTTAGGGAATGTTTATATTAAAAATTCTAATCTTGAAATTGAAAGGAAATCCTTCTTGGCGCTAAATGACAGAAGGAGATACCAATCAGTTTAAGGAAATTACCAAAACAAGGGTTCAAGAACTGAAAAGATTCACAATATCCTTTTAGATATTCTAAGTACTGAAAACTCTATTGTTGACATTGAGGTGATAAGCTTATCAATGAAAAAATACTCATCACAATATTTTTTATTCGCGATACCTATAGAGTATGCGGAATCGTAAAATACCGTTCGACATTCCTGTGCAGCAAAATGCACAATAGAAACACGTGGCAATGATTTAATTGGCTAAGGAAAAGAATTACGTCATGAGGAGGGACAAAAATGCGAGATCGTTCTAGGTTATTTACGATTGCACCATTTTTGTTCTGGTTTCATTTCACCACTCAATTGGATTGCTGAGGATGTTGTTTATATGGTGAATCGCTTTTGTCTTTGGACAGTGAAAATGCGTACAAGCGTGCATGTCCTTTGCCGCAGACTGATCTCGACACCATGTCAGGATTATCTCCAGCTGTCAGTGGCCCGCGAAATCAAAGAGAAATGCCAAGAGCTCACTCACAATCACAAATGACACGAACTCGAATGAACTCCGATGCAACTGAAATGTACTGAAATGAGGAGGCAAATATTAATTCTCACACAAGCAGCTACTTGATAGGGAACTTCTCTCACACAAGCCGGTACTTCATGGAGAACTTCTCTGAAGACAACAGGGAGGAAGAACTATCCCGACGAGCAACAGACGCCATATTGCAATGCTTCGAAAACAACGGAAGTCCAGCGATTCAGCGACACGTAGAGGAATTTTCGCAGCGGTGAAGAAATAGCCATAGGCCACAAGAAACGACCACAAAATAAGATAAGCTTAGGTTCAATGTGTGTTATATTCTATTGCAGCTTTATATTGTGTTACAGTTTCGTTGTTTGTAACGTTCTGTCCTTGGTGCAAGTTGTCACATTGACCACATTTGGAAGTTATATATAGCGAACGTGTTTATGAATGTCTCGTGTGTGGTCTTAGTTCTGAAACATTTCATTTTATTTACAGAGGAAGATAACTGTGATGCATTTGAAAAAGCCGTACAATTATCTCTAATAGGTAACGATAGAAAAATCTGCACAGTTATCTAACTGGTAACGGTGGCGGATGTGAAATAAAGACTCGGTTTCAGTAAAGGAATGCAGCTAGGTCATTTACTTTTGTCGTGTACTAGAATGCAGACAGGTAGGCTTTTTCGTTGACTCCGAAACTACTGAAAACCGAGCAGTATTACAGATATACACAGAGAACCAGCTGACACGATTAGGAAACTTGCTCAAACACATATATTTGAACATGTACCGTGTCATCCAGGCCGTCTGCTGGCCAATCATGTGTTCAGGTTGAGAGATCATAGTTAAAAGGCAGTTTCAAACAAACCTGATTGGAATTCATACATTATAAAGTTTCGTTGCCCATTCAGTCCTTGGGATTTTTCAAGTTTGTCTCATGGTTTATAATATGTTTTTAAAAGGTTTCCGCTTAAACCACTCGACTTCCTTGGGGGTTGCTTAAATCGCATCGCAGTCAAAGGTACCGGCCAGCTTTGGACTCGCACTCTCTACCCCGAGATTAAGATTCTCATGCTCTACCGACTGAGCTAGGCTGCCGAGGTAAGGAGTTCAACTCCATATGTGACTAAAAGAAGCTAGTGCTGCGTCAATAAGGCACAGACAGAGGAAATCGAAAGCAAATTGATCACAAATCAGTGGTTTACAGCTACAGCAAACCTCAAGCCCAGTCCTTCGTTTCTGGTTGAAAATTTACCTTTTGACGTCGAAACGAGTTATAGCAAATTCGTAACGAGCCGCACGTACTTAGCAACCGAAAAAAAAAGAGCTAGGCATCCAGCTAAAAAGCAGTAGTATTACTCCGGCCTCCCGCTGGATGTCCAGTACCGGCTTCGCCTCGAGTTTGTAAATAGTGATACAACACTGCCGCTCACATTGTAAACGTTACTTATTTATCTATTTTTGGTACTTTTTCGATAGCTGTGACTGGCAGAAAGTAACTTTCACTGATTTTTGGCAAGTTTCAGCCTCACATTTGCCGTTTGCCGAAAACGTGGTTCTGCTATTGACTCCGCATTGTTGTGGATCGCAATATTAACACAGCATGCAAGACTTCAGATATTTAACTGTTTATTATTATTATTATTATTATTATTATTACTGTTATAAATATTATTATTATCATTATTACTTTCTTATGTATTTTTTGTTCCCGGATCGCAGACCAGGCACTGAGTTACCGTTTGATGGTAACGTAGTTCTGCTACTGACTGCGTATTGTTGTGGATCGCAATATCAACGCCGCCCGCAAGAATTGAAACATTTAACTCTGGGTCTCATGCTTTTCTTCAACTGACTTTTTTTTGTTCTCGGATTGGAGCCCATTAATCAAGTATTCTTTTCTCTTTGACCGTACCGTGCTTAGAGATTTTGACAGGTCCTACATACCGTGACAACGAGACTTACGGAAAGCCACCAGGAAAATCCTATTTCACCATCATGAGACCAACCTGATGGGGACATGGGGAATATAATCTCTTCCCTTTTACTGTTCCACAATAAGCTCCATAGCTATTTCATGTTCATGTTTCATATAAATCATGTTCCAAGATATTCTTAAACGACACAAGCTTATACTAAAACCTTGAATAATAGCCTGTGTACAGCAGGCGGATGCACACAGGCTAATTGAATAAGCGCAATGATAAACTTACAAACTCAGCGGTAGTTAGGGACGGTTAAGCATGCTTTATGAAGTTGCATAAATTGTCCCACGTGATCGACAGGGGCGGATTTAGCATTTTTTGACAGTGGGAGCCGAACAAGAATACTATTAGCGAAAAATCATCCTTTAGCTAAAAAAATCAAAAGCTCCAACAGACTGCTTACAAAATGATAAAATTATTGTATATTTTGACAAAAAAAATCTCCGACGAACTGAAAGGGGGCCGCGGCCCCCTCGCCCCCCTCGCCCCCTCGCCCCCCTCGCCTCCTCGCCCCCTCGCCCCCCTCGCCCCCTTGCCCCCCTCGCCCCCT
>BLFK01001131.1:657008-660368 GCA_014634185.1 Astreopora myriophthalma | reverse complement strand
CGCCCCCCTCGTCCCCCTAAATCCGCCCCTGATCGAGGCACACATCAATGCCATCACAACGGAAAGGATATACAACGTTACCTAAATTTGCAGCTGAAAAATGTTGTTCATGTTCCATATCCCAGAAGCACTTAGGCAAACATCAGTGCCAGGACTCTTAACTAGTAGCTGGGTGAATCTAAAAGGATATACAACATTACCTAAATTTGCGACTTAAAAATGGAAGTGAAGGGCAGAAGACATTTAAATTAATATCTTAAATTGCAAGCAAAAAATTTTGCTGATGTAAGCGGCACCTCGTCCTTTTTCGGAAACATGACTAATCAAATTCCACACTTCGTCTGGTTCCTCTGGATCTGATTTAGGACTGGCGATTGTTGAGCACTCAGCTTGTTTCGCCTCATCACGAAAGGGATTTACAAATCCTGAGTCCAATGAGCTCTAGCCAAAACAGCTCGCTGTTGAATTAGGGTTCCTTTCTTCTTGTCGTGTCTTGCCTGTTGGTCTAGTGGTATGATTCTCGCTTCGGGTGCGAGAGGCCCCGGGTTCGACTCCCGGACAGGCCCTGCAATTGCAAGTTACTATTTTGCATGGGTGCAGAGTAGTTTGCCATATCTTATTTATTGTCACAAAGTGACTGTAAGTGGTCATATCTTGATGCTACTCTGGCTTGAGGATTTAATGAACATGAAAAGTTACAAATCACAACCCAACGTTTCGACACTCCTAGCTACCTGCTGTTTTAATCGGGGGTGATCTAACGCTGCAGTAAGAGTCAATTATATGCTTACCAGAGAGCAGTTTTATCAAGAGTTTGCATAATCTTCTATAAAACAGCTTCAACGGGACTCGAACCGTAAAATTCGGCTTGTCCACCCTAGGAGGCCGACGCCGTATCCATTAGGCCACAGAGGCAGCTGCTACACCACAAAGGATAGCAGGTGAAAGTAACTGCTTATAATGTTTATCTCGGAAAGTCACCAAAAGGTTCAGTTTAGATGCACATTTTTTTAGACCGGAAATCAAGGACGGAGAAAAAAAGTCGCTGGATAGACAAGCGGCATTTTGGTTGCAACAACTTACAGCTTAACAATGCATCACTTCCAAACAAACCCGAAAGCTCGGACCGGAGGCGACTTAGTCTGTTGACTACGATACGACTCACTTAACCACAGTGTTGTATAGCTCCTGTAGCACAGTCGGTTAGAGCGTCGTACTTATAGGCAGTACTGGCGATGGCCATCCAGGGTGCTGAAGTAATGCGAAGGTCGCGGGTTCGAACCCCGCCGGGAGCATTTTTATGCTGAATTTCATTCTCAACTATCGCCACAAAGGCGAAGTTCGACAGCTTCAAAGAAAAGATCAACCCTTTCTTAAGTCTGAATTGCTTCCAGTTCGAATTGATGTGAGGTTTGAAGCAAGCGGATTCGTGACATCGAATTTGTCTTCGGACCCTGACAAGTCAAGTCTCATCGTAAATAATATAAAGAATGGAATGAAGTGAGACTCTTTGTGATATGACATTCTACAATGAAAAGTCGTGACATAATTGTTCGGCATTAAGTCTGGGCGGTTATTTTGAAGAAGAACCTAAGTACGCGTATCGCAGCATTGTGAACTCTACTTTTTGTTTCTTTAACCATTTATCACCTCCTAGACTATTTACAACACTGTCTACAGTTTCATTGGAAAACTGTCAAGCTCTGTTTCTATAAAACACCACAACGAACGTCTTATTGCGATGAGAAAGTGGCTTAGTGCGCATGCTTGGTGAAGGCATCTGCAAAAAGCCCTCGCAACTGTCTCTCACGCTTTAAGCCGCCTTTTTGACGGGTAAGCAAAGCACAAAGAATTTACAGTGTTTCTACAGGATCTGATGTCAAATAACTTTCGTAAAACGTTAGCTCAGTAAATTACGTATATTTGAATTCCTAATTTGCTTGAAGTTTTCCGGCATCGTTTTCAATTTTTCCATATATTTGGTAATTATCTCGCACATCTCCCCGTGGAAACATTGAGAACGTTGCCAGGCAAGGACGAGCGAAGGCTACTCCCCAAAAGTTAGTCATTATAAACGTTTGCCCTGTAGCATTAGCTTGCAATACACAATTTTTTACGATCTAACGTTCACAAAAAGCATTTGACATTGCGTCCCCATACTGTACAAACACTGTAAATTCCTTAAGCCTTGTCCACCCGTCAAGATGGCGGCTTAAACCCTGATAATGGCTATTATTTCAACTATGCCAGACAACTGACTGCCCTTTAGAATCATTAGCAGCTCAAGGACTCCCGTCTATCATCACGTCAATAAGGGAGCTTAAGCAAAGGCGTTTTTCAGGGACGCACGTCAACCGGAAATGAAGCGTTTTCATTTCAAACCGCCTTGACGATTCCATATTTGCACTGCTCAGTGTCTTTACTCTTATAAAGACGATTTACCAGAAAATTTGGCTAAAAGCACCGCCGAAGAACACGAAACGTCCACTTCCGGTTGACGTAACTCGCTCAAAAACTCCTTTGCTTAAGCTCCCTTTTAACATCTTCACAGACCGGCGTCCTAGAGATTGGGACATAATGACTTCTCGAGACTAATATGATACGCAGTTACTTTCACCTGCCATCCAGCACAATGTACGAGGTAACTCGGTGGCCAAATGATAAAGAGTTGGCTTCCTAACGTGGACTGGCCGAAAATTGCGGGTTCGAGTCTCGTCGGAGTTGTTTCTTTCCTCCTGTGTCGAACATCTATAAAGTGTCATGTATTACGCCATGGGTTGTGTTGGACAAGCGCATCATTAAGAAGGTGTGATTGAGCAGAGCCACCGTGCTTTCAGTGTTCTATTTTAATCTGTGCGATATGCTCGGAATTGAACACCATCAACGAGGATGGGATCCTCTAAATAAGACACGGTGGCACAATTACACATCGAAATTCCATCGGCAGCACCATTAGATTGCAAAGTGAAATCGTCAGCGTTAGCACTACGGTGGTGAAAGTGGCTTTAGTCGTTTGAATGCCAAAGGAATGGTAATTGATGCGCAGACGAACGCTTGGGTACTCCACATTACACGGGATTAGAGGCGGAACGACTGTACGAAATGTTGGTCGACCCAGGCCCGGGTACTAGAGTTGATAGAGATATACGGCTACTGCCTACGAGAAAGCATCAAACACTCTGAGCGCATACTTAATGAACCGTGCTAGAAACATAGGTTTAGAAATATGCAGGATAGCGAAACAGTAGATTAATTGATCGCTAAACTCAAGAAGGCAGCACAGAATTTTTCCAATCCCGATGTTTACATTAGATATCAAGTCATCGATAAATGTCGTTCGTCAGCCCTTAGGAGAAAATT
>BLFK01001131.1:637008-652008 GCA_014634185.1 Astreopora myriophthalma | reverse complement strand
GCTTAGCCTCGCTAGGCAAACTGCTCCAGGTAATGGCACCCCTGCAACTATAACTCTTTTAAAGACCTTCTGAGTTAGGTCCTGGGATGAACATATTTAGCTATGAGTCACCTAGACTGTATCTATGGATAGTATTGGTATTCACGAATCTTTCGGATATACACTCAGGCAGTTGTTCATTCACTGTTTTGAACACAAGAGTTTTCATTTGGTTGGTACGTCTGTCAGCGAGGCTCGTCCAGTTTAGGTCCGAAAGAATCTCAAATCCCAGACAGCTCCGGCTATTATGCGAGCAGCTCTGTTTTGTTATTTGCATTCCACCCTTTATATTATCAAAGAGGTATTCGATGTAACGATTCCGCCTGGTTCAATCCTCACATCAGTTCAAACTGGAGACAATTCAGACTTAAGAAAGGGTTGGTCTTTTCTTTAAAGGTGATGAACTTCGCCTTTGTAGCGATGGTTGAGAATGAAATTCAGCATAAAAATGCTCCCGGCGGGGTTCGAACCCGCGACCTTCGCATTACTTCAGCACCCTCGATGCATTGTTAAGCTGTAAGTTGTTGCAAGCAAAATGCCGCTTGTGTATCCACCGACATTTCTTTCTCCCTCCTTGATTTCCGGTCTAAAAAAATGTGCATCTAAACTGAACCTTTTGGTGACTTTCCGAGATAAACATTATAAGCAGTTACTTTCACCTGCTATCCTTTGTGGTGTAGCAGCTGCCTCTGTTGCCTAATGGATACGGCGTCGGCCTCCTAGGGTGGACAAGCCGAATTTTACGGTCCGAGTCCCGTTGAAGCTGTTTTATTGAAGATTATGCAAACTCTTGCTAAAACTGCTCTCTGGTAAGCATATAATTGACTCTTACTGCAGCGTTAGATCACCCCCGATTAAAACAGCAGGTAGCTAGGAGTGCCGAAACGTTGGGTTGTGATTTGTAACTTTTCATGTTCATTAAATCCTCAAGCCAGAGTAGCATCAAGATATGTCTGATTGTCCACCTAGTTACAGTCTGAATCCCTACTTACCTTATTTGCTTTCTGGTAGTTCTTGTAACTTAATGATCGACGCACCACAAATGCTGATGCCTAGAGACACCCATTTGATATGTTTACTCGGATTACTAACAGCCTCTCATAATAGCGAGGATGTGATCAGAAGGACGACTCGTAATCAACCTGAGTAAACGATAAGAATTGATTCTAGGCAGAGCGTTCGGGTTCTTTAACAGTGCGTTGTTGGGAAATGTGTTTAAGTGTCGGGAGGCCTTTGCCAGTTGGGATAATGGTATGTAAGGATTTTATGTCCATTGTGAGGGTGATCTTGTTTGCGACCGAAAAATCAAAATCGCGGAAAATTTCGAGTGCACAGTTTGTTTTTGCGATGAAAAAAATCATCGGAGGGCAACTGCATACGGAAACAATGGGCCAGCATGAGTTATAGTTTGTTTTTTTAATTTTGGGTTTGAAACAAATGCGTGTAGTTCTCGGAGTACTGATAGTGAGATTTTGGGCAATGGTTTTAATTGTCGTTTCTTTATCATTGCTAAGTGATTTCCTGACGATTTTTTTGCTTAGCCGGTGCGAGGGCTTTGTCTACTTTAGAAGAAATCCGATACAAAAATAAGTGTCACCGTACAGAGTGAGGAGGATGCGTGGTCACATTGACTACTTACGTTCCAATTCACTACGCTCAAACGAACGTAAATTATTTACCACTTAAATATCCGCAAATCAGGTACAACGAAGATACATTTCAAGAGAATAAGTGTAGGAAATCGTATGACCGCGAGTGCATTTCGCGATTTATGGGCACGAGTGATGTTTTGAAAGTTCTCAAAATTGCACGAGCCGCAGGCAAGTGCAATTTGAGAACTTTCAAAACATCACGAGTGACCATAAATCACGAAATGCACGAGCAGGTTCATTGGATTTTTTATTTATTACATTCTCAACAAAATTACTCAAACGCGCTACTTTGTACTGTGTTTCCATAGCAACTTCCGTATTGCACTCTATAACCTGGTTTGCACTCTATAACCTATTTATGCATTCGCCATTGGCCAATCAGAGAGGAGATATTTTGTTGAGTATATAATGATATAATGGACCATGAGCTAAATTCCTAGATATTTTGTTACTCTTAACTCGGCTACACTGTGGTTCTAATACGTACATGTCCTTAGCCTCGTAACGTTTCCAGCGACCGTGAAGCTTTAACAACCTCTCGGAAACGTTATGCGAGAGGTCGTTACTAACAACAGAGGTTACCCCAACAGAACGTAAACTATGGAGGCCGTATTTTTTGGGATCCTAGCCCACATCTTTTAAAGCGTCCTTGAATATCTTCCTACAACGGGTACAAGATAATTTGCCATTCCTAAGGGTATACCCTAATTTATTCTCCGTTAAGGGCATGAACAAGGTCAACTGACTAGATAGGTCTATATCGGCTGCTTGGATGTACCTACGCAATACAGCCACATGACAATAATTACTCTCTAACTTAGAGATATACACATAGTTCCCCTCCCTATACACACCTGTCTTACTCCTTGTACAAATACTTTAACAAACTCCTTGTGAAAACATATGTGGTTGGGCTGAATGTTAGCTAATTCATTAAAAGGAAAAAATCCGGCAAAGCCTAAGGAGGTTATCGCAGGAATACGTAAGTTCTTCAACGATGCGCCTTCAGCACCAAATCAACGGGCTTCTTTTTGTTAACTGGAAGTGTCCTTGTTCTCATGGCACACTCAATCATGCTTCTGCTGGAGGCGTTGTCCAAAGGATTAGGGCCGTCATCAGGCGTGAAAGAATGTAGCCATTTTAGTGCAGCATGGACCAACACCATCGAGGCGGGGGACCTAAGCTGTTGATCTAAGTTGAAGAAATAAAGGGCGACCACGGGAGGAGAAAAAGGTATCTGGACAGAGATCCTTCTACTCTTACACCACACAAAAAACTTCTTAATTTCGTTGATATATTTCTTAGCAGTGGAATTAGCCCTCGAGTTAAGCAAAGCAGTAAATAGAGAATTGCCATCAGGCCTAAGCGCAGAGGGGAGTAAGGTCCAAACTTTACTTGCAATTACGACCTGCAAGAAAATTATAAATATAAAGTTTATAACGAAGGAAAAGGAAAGTAAAATAAAACTTGAGTCAAACGACCTAACAAATAAGCACCTAAAATACATACTTAAGGAAAAACTAAACTCTATAACATCGTAATGTAACGGCACCGGGGCATAAATTAGCCACCCCTAAAAATCCTAACTAAAAAATTCAACAAATTCCCGACGCTCGCAGTAATAGACAAAACACGGAGGCCCTAGCAGGGCAATCACTGCAAAGTAGGCGAAATTAATAACGCCAAAACTAATAGCGTCGTGAGAAAGGCTAACAAAACTTTTACACTTGTTGGGCCACATAGTCAGGCACACAATGGGTCCAAAGTCAGCTCGTGAACATAAAACGGACGGACACAGCTGCCCTACATAAAGTTTCGTGCAATATGTGAGGGATGAATCCGACCCTCTTTGGGCCCCTTTGGCACGCTCAAGTGCTTCAGCTCACACTCCTGTAAGCAATTGCTGCTGCATATGACCAGCGTCATTTATCTAAACACATCCATCCTCCTCATGACCCGTGCCATACGACTCTTGAAAACGGAACCACAGTAACCCTTTAAGTCAGCTTTCAAATAAACGAAACGCGCAAGAACTTCTTTATAAAAATTCCAGTCTGACGGCGACCTCGTGGCCTGTAAAAGTTTTGGAGCCCAAGAAGGAATTCAAATTTCGTTCACGAGCAGGGTTCCAGAAACGGGAAAAGAATCTTGGTAGTTTCGCTGTATAAAAATTAGCAAAACAGTCAACTGTGGGCGGACCCATAACTCTTCTAAACGGAGAAAAAATTACGGAGTAATCTGCCAATCATCAAAGTCAATAAGACGACTGATATAATCTGCTTTCTCATTTTCCGTTCTCGGGATCCACTGGACCTCCAAGCGAATATTATGCTCAGCACAAAACTGGAAAATTTTGACAGCTAGCCTGTGCAGATCTAACTTCATGCTTCCCACCTCGATGATTTTCACAGCCGACTGACTATCCGTAAACCACTTGACGAGGGAACCCTCCAGAACTGGGGCGAACGATTCGAGAGAAAAATCAATGGCGGCAAGCTCTCTCCAAGTAGAACTTTTGGAGCATTCGGATGGTTCCCAAAGTCTATGACAGATATGCTCCTCATTAAGGGTGATCAATGAACCACACCACGTAGCACTCGCATCGGAATACACGAAACGTTGAGGCTTATGACTGAGGAAACAATCGCGAACCTTGAGGGAATTCAAATTTGTTCTCCAGAAACGGAACTCTTGAATGCAATACTGATCTAATTCAATTTTCTCCTCCCAATGCTGGACACTCAATGTAGACAAGACGCAGTGCCTAGTCACGATTCTGGAGATGTTCCCGGAAACTGGTGATGTGGAAATAATTTGCCCTGTGAAAGATGCTAATTTTCTAGCAGAAATAACGAAGCCAGAGTCAATAATACTGTCAATAGTACCGAGTACTTTGGCAAACATCCTACCGACGATTTCAATGGATCCTCGAGCACTGTCGCATGTAAGACCCAACCAATCAATTCGTTGGCAACGTTCCCATATCCATTTCTCTTTGTGATAAAACCTGCCTCACAAAGATCGGTTTTTACTGCTCTAGCTATGCTACTACACACATGGCGATCTCTTTCTATGGCCCAGCCATCGTCAAGAAAAATAGCAATGCATATGCCCTGATGTCTCCAATGTTTTTCCAAAGGCTTAAGAGTTTTGGTGAAAATGTGAGGCGCGGACGCTAAACCAAAAGGCAAAACTGTAAACACGTAAAACTTTGTGCAATTAGAGCTTCCATGCTTCCAAGAGAAAGCGAGGTAGGTTTGATGACCCTCAAAAATTTCAATATGGTGGTAAACGCTCTTCAGGTCAAAGGAAAACATAAAGGCTTCTGTCATGAAGTAGGCTAAGGCAATTTTCCAGTCTTCATATTTGACGCGCATCTTTTCAAACACTTATTAACGTATCTTAAATCAAGAATGAGTCTCTTTTTGCCAGTGGATTGAACGGAAACTGACAATGGATTGACCACCAACGGAGGTGCGACAACTTGAAGGACACGATCCGACTCAACTAGTTCACGTATAGCATCCTCAACAAATTCAGCATCGGCAAGGGATGACCTGTTGATTCTAAATACTGCTGGTTCCGGAAGGCTAAGGAAAGGCAGCATATACCCCCTCTCTATAACATTAAGAATAAATTTCCAAGTTCCAATGCGCTTCCAAAATTCTAGTTTTCTTGATTTCCTTTAACATTTACCAAAGGCGGATGGTCAGTCAACTCAAACTCAAACAATTCGCTTTCGCGACGTACCTGTGCGATATCCGAAACTTCGTCTTCAAACACCTCACTGTTTAGGACCGGGCTGGGCATGCATTCCCTGACTGGGCTCGTTGGAGATGTAAGAGTAGCCAGGGGTAAAGCCGGTTCCACGGTAGGCATTCCTGGGGCTTGACCAAGCGCTGGTACAGTCCCTTGCCCAGTGGCCGAGCTTAAAGCATCTGAAACATCCTGCGCTATCCATGTAAGCCTCTCTGCCGCCTGGAAATAAATGCAAGCAAAGGCAGTATCAGGCAATGGATAAACAGGAACAGATTAATGGAACATATCTGAAAGAGGGTGGGCGGGCTGGCTACACTCGTAAAATAGAGAACGTGACCGGCTCGAAAGATGATAAGTGTAGGGTGGCAAGCGAGAGAGATCGAATGAAACAACCGCAGGGTATAAATAGAATTAAATGACCAATCACGACTTGGCAATAAGCGTCGTCCGACACGTAATGACAGAAAATCCCGTGAGGAATGTGACGCTTAAATACCAGCGGAAAATGTATTTACAATCACTTTGTGACAAGAAATTAGATATGCCAAACTACTTTGCACGCATGCAAAATGGAAACTTGCAATTGCAGGGCCTGTCCGGGAGTCGAACCCGGGGCCTCTCGCACCCGAAGCGAGAATCATACCACTAGACCAACAGGCCAGATATGGCAAGAAGAAAAGAACCCTAATTCAACAGCGAGCTGTTCAGGCTAGAGCTCATTG
Source organism: Astreopora myriophthalma (assembly GCA_014634185.1). Lineage (NCBI taxonomy): Eukaryota > Metazoa > Cnidaria > Anthozoa > Scleractinia > Acroporidae > Astreopora > Astreopora myriophthalma. Next base: position 645,836 of record BLFK01001131.1, on the reverse strand, counting down.
AGCTCATTGAACTCAAGATTTGTAAATCCCTTTCGTGATGAGGCGAAAAAAGCTGAGAGCTCAACAATCGCCAGTCCTAAATTAGATAGATCCAGAGGAACTAGAGAAAGTGTTGAATTCGATTAGTCATATTTCCGAAAAAGACGAGGTACCCCTTCTATCAGCAAAATTTTTGGTTTACAACTTTAGATATTAATATATATGTCCTTTCCGCTTCACTTCCATTTTTAAGTTGCAAATTTAGGTAATGTTGTATGTCCTTTTAGATTCACCCAGCTGCTAGTTAAGAGTGCTCGCATTGATGCGTGCCTAAGTGTTTCTAGGATGTGCAACATGAACAACATTTTTCAGCTGCAAATTTAGGTAATGAACATCCTTTTCGGATGTCCTGGCGTTGATGTGTGCCTGAGTGCATCGGGAATACCCAACATGACGATATTTCAGGAGTCCATGGGCTCCTGAAGATTTTCAATCGCAAGTTTAGGTACTGTCGTATATCTTTTCTGTTAACCCAGTTAGGAGTCCCTGCATTGAGGTGTGCCATAGCGCCTTTTGGGTATATAGGCATTCTAATTGAACTTGATCTCCCATGAAGTAAAGGAAAGTTGGTCTCAGTCTCTATGAAGTCCATTCTCTCCTTTCCTTGTATTTCAGCTGTTATTTTCTACCACATTGCATGCCTAACCGTCCCTAACTATCGTTCACTTCGTAAGTGCCTTATATTGCGCTTGTTCAACCAATTAACCTATGTATATCCGCCTCCCATAGATAGGGTATTATTCAACGTTTTACTAAGTCCTTTTAAGTCGCAAATGTTGTATATCCATCTACATTAACCCAAGTACTAGAGAGACTCCTTGCATTGATGTGTACCTAAGTGCTTCTGGGATATGGAACATGAAGAGCATTTTTCAGCTGCAAATTTAGGTAACGTTGTATATCCTTTCCGTTGTCATGGCATTGATGTGTGCCTCGATCATGAGTGCTTCTGGGACTATTTATGCAACATCACAAAGCATGCTTAACCATCCCTAGCTACCGTTGAGTTCGTAAGTTTCTCATTGCGCTTATTCAATTAGCCTGTGTGCATCCGCCTGTTGAACATAGCCTATTCAAGGTTTTACTATCACAAGTGTCGTTGAAGAATATCTGGAACATGATTTTTGAAAGAGCCATGGAACTTATTGTGGAACAGTAAAAGGGAAGAGATTGTATTCTACCACGTGACCTCCCCATCAGGTTGGTCTCATGGTGCTGAAATAGGATTTTTCTGGTGGCTTTCCGTAAGTCTCGTTGTCACGGTATGTAGAAGCTGTCAAAATGTCCAAACACGGTACGGTCACAGAAAAGAATACTTGATTAATGGGCTCCAATCCGAGGACAAAAAATGTCAGTTAAAGAAAAGCATGAAACCCAGATTCTTGTAGGCGGCGTTGATATTGCGATCTACAACAATGCGCAGTCGGTAGCAGAACCACGTCACCAGTTTGGTTTGGCTGTCGTAAGCGACAGATCCAAGTTTTGAAGCAAAACATTGTAATCATACACCTTTGCGGTCGTGAGCTCTTCGATGGCTCACTAGTCCATTCCGAGAGTGGCAGACTTTTGGGTATTTATCGCAGGGATAGGAACCTTGTGCTAATACACGTTCCTTGCGGCAGCGACGACGTTCCATCAGTTCCTCTATTCGACCTTTCTCAAACTTGGCCCTCAAATCCGGTCTTAACAGCTGTCTTCCACTGGCCTCTGTCGTTTGCAAGAGCTTCGAAGTCAGTTATGCCGCATTTGCTAAGCGAGCTCTTCAATTGATCTTTAAAACGCTTCTTAGGAGCGCCAACTTTACGAGCACCATCAGATAGTTCGCTGTATAAGAGGGCACGTGGTATTCTCTCCGCACTCATACGAACAACATGCCCTGTCCATCGAAGACGGGCCTCCATTATGTAGGCCTCAATCCCGCACATATGACAGCGAGACAGCACTTCCGTGTTGGGTATACGATCTTGCCAGGATATTCCAGAAATTCTCCGTAGACAGCGCATATCAAAAGCATCTAGCTGTTTTAAATGTCGGGGATATACTGTCCAAGTTTCTGCACCATAGAGTAACGCAGTTAGAACAGCTGCTTGATAGACAGAAATTTTGTGTGTCCCATAATCTCGATGCGAGGGGACCAAATGTTGAGTTTGCTTTTGCCAATCTTCGGCGATTTCAAGGTCAATGGAGCAGTCGTTCGATAGGACATTTCCCAAGTAACAGAATTTAGTAACTACCTTTAAATTGTCTGACCCGATCGCCACTGCAGGCTCTTTGTAGCAGCAACCTGGCTTAGGTTGTAAAAGCACTTCGGTTTTCTTTATGGAGATCGAGAGGCCATACCTTCCTGGGGCATTACTAAGGCAGTCAATAAGAACTTGGGCATCTTCTTCAGTGTGAGCCACAAGAGCGCAGTCATCAGCGTAGAGTAGTTCTCTGACCAGTATTTGATGAATTTTGGTCTTTGCCTGAAATCGTCGAAGGTTGAATATTCCTCCATCGTATCGCACGTTGAAATTTATACCTTTCTCACACTCATGAAAGGCATCATCGATCACGGCGGCCATAACAATGCTGAACAGCAGTGGTGCAGAAACACAACCTTGCTTGACGCCATTGTCTACAACAAAGGGACCAGATTCCAGTCCACCATCCACGACACGTGCTTGCATACCGTCATGAAAAGATCGAATGATGTTGATCACCTTTTCTGGCAATCCAACTCTGTGGAGGAGCTTCCAGAGTCCTGCACGTGACACCGGGTCGAAGGCTTTTGTTAGATCCACAAACACTATATAGAGGTCACGCTGCTGTTCTCTGCATTTTTCTTGCACTTGACGTGCAGCAAAAAGCATGTCAACTGTACCACGGTTCTCCCTGTATCCGCATTACCAGCAAACCACGTTACCAGCAAACGGTAAATCAGTGCCTGGTCTGCGATCCGGGAGCAAAAAATACATAAGAAAGTGATAAAGATATTAAAAAAACAAAACAAAACAAAACAAAACAAAAAAGAACAGTCAAATGTCTGAAGTCTTGCGTTCTGTGTTAATATCGCGATCCACAACAATGCGGAGTCAATAGGCGTTGACGTGCGAGCTTGGTTGGTGTCTCACAGGCTTATCTTTAATGACACTGAGACAGAATTACTCATTATTGGATCTAAACACCAGTTATCGAAAGTTACCATTGACTCAATTCAAGTTGGCGACTCAGAGATCAAGCCCTCAAAAGCTGTTCGTAACCTAGGCTCATGGTTCGACAGTCACATGAACATGAACGTACAAGTCGGGAAGATATGTAGTAAAGCTTTCTACGGCTTATACAACATCAGACAAATTCTGTAATTTCTCTCACCTGAATCGACCAAGATCCTTGTTCATGCTTTTGTAACCTGTCATCTGGACTACTGTAACTCTTTACTACATGGAATCCCTCAATGCCAGATAAACCGTCTACGGAAAGTCCTTAACTCAGCTGCTAGAATCATAATGACACCATATTACTCCGGTTTTGCTCCAACTACACTGGCTGCCCATCAATTTTCGTATTCAATTTAAAGTCGCCCTTTCTGTCTATAAATCCCTCAATGGAACTGCACCTGTCTACCTTAAAGATCTTCTACAGCCACAAAGTCAGTCCAAATACCAGCTAAGGTCCAGAGATCAGCATTTACTTGCTGTGCCGCGAAGCCTCAGAATTTCGGTGACAGCTTATTCGAGCATGCAGCACCGAAACTGTGGAACACCATCCCGCTTGAAATCAGAGAATTCGCCAACATTGACATTTTCAAGAGGAAACTGAAAACTCGTTATTTTAAACTATGTCATTATCAATAAATTTTCTGTCATTTTCTATTTCATTTTCTCTCCTCCTTTTTAGAGTAGGATTTTTGTTATTATGTAAAGCGCTTAAGAATATTTTATAGCTTTAGCGCTATATAAGTGTTATTTTATTATTATTATTATTATTATTATTATTATTATTATTATTATTATTATTATTATTGTTGTAATTATTATTATTATGGCAGAACCACGTTTTTGGCAAACGGCAAATGTGAGGCTGAAACTTGCCAAAAATCAGAGAAAGTTATTTTCTGCCAGTCACAGCTATCGAAAAAGTACCAAAAATAGAGAAATCAGTAATGTTGACAACGTGAGCGCCAGTGTTGTATCACTATTTACAAACTCGCAAAGCCCGTACTGGACATCCAGCGGAGAGGCCGGAGTAATACTCCCGCTTTTTAGCTGTATGCCCAGCTCCTTTCTTTCAACGGATGAAATGATATATGAAAGGAATCATATATTGAACTGCGGATGTCCACCAGATAAATCTCTGTCCAGCTGATAAGCTCAGGCAAAACCAATTGTCTTGTCCCGTGGATAGTGATTTATCCAGTGGATAGCGCTATCCACCCTTCAAACAACTGGGGCCAGTTAGTTAGCTGTATTGAGACGGTTAGGGACCTGGGACACATAGTGCATAACATGGCCACATTAGGGGATCTTGGCTGTTTTCTTTTCTTTTTTCGGATGTAGGCTTTGTAGGGATAGTTGCAACTTGGTATATTTAGACCTTTTGCCATTGTGCAGAGTGTTAAAGTGTATTCAAAGTAATTAAAATAGTGTCCCTCTGAATAAAATGCCCTAAGAATTTAAAGTTTAGTGCATATCACCAATCCTAAGTTTCAATGTAATATGTGCCAAATTCATAAAGTAGTTCCAACCAGCTTCTCGTGTGATTCTGATAACTTAAACACACTTCTGGCTGGTATTAATTAACAGGTTTGTTGCTTTCAGAGCCATTCATGATGATGGTGGCTGCTGGTCTGTTCACAACTTCAGACAGTCCTCTGTATGAACCTCTTGCTGACCTCATGAAAACAGTAAAAAATGATAAACCAGATCTACTAATTTTAGTAAGTCATACATATCTCCAAGACCATTATCAACTGGAGTAAGCGTCCATAAAAAGGTAACTTTTGTGTTTTTGCCTTTCAGTTGGGACCTTTTGTTGATTGCAAATATGATCAAGTCATGATAAGTTCTGAGAGACTGGACGTATTTTTCTATACCACGTTTTTGCCTTTATATGTTTCTTGATTTGTGCAGCTGTTCTGGTAGAGTCTAGCTGCTTCAATGTACAACCACTGAAAACAGCCAATGAAGATCCAAGAAAGTCGGTTTTCAGCGAAGGATGGCATCCAGAAGTGAACTTTGTGTATTCTTGTGCAGTGGTTCCACCCAAATCTTTTAGAAAGTCGTCTGTGTGGTAGCGTCAAGGCAGGTTACAATAGAAGGCAAAATGCCTCATTTCCGGGTGCTTTTTGTCGCTTAAAACCACCTGTTTAAGGACACCAATATTAACAAGTAACAAAATGACCCCAAACCACCCACCACAATGATCCAAAATGATTTGCAATAAGTAACAAAACTATCCCTGAATAAGATCTACCACAGCCATTTACAAACGGTTCCAAAACGACTCATTCATAACTATTTCACTGTATTTGCGGGACTTCTATAACCAGTTTACTCATAGATGGAAAAAAGGGCATGCTTTGTGTAATCAGCAGTTTTTCACCAGCAGCCTTTGTTTACTAAGATCTGGCATAGCTGCTTTTTTTTTATCTTTTTGGAACAGTACATATGTTATTGCCGCTGTTTGGTGGCTTACGATGTTCTTTTTTTTTGGGTGGGGAGGGGGGTGGGTTGGGAGTTTTCCTTTTGCAGAGTGCCAGTGGCTTAATGGTAGTAAGCAGTGTATTTCAGCGTTTTGGGCTATGATTGTGGTTGGGTTTCACCGTTTAGGCTGTTTGTTTTTGGGTGATATGGTAAAGGCAAAGGGAATTTATGACCCGTGAAGTATGACCTCCCCTCCCACCAAAAAATAAAATAAACTGCCATACAGCTCTGATTGAATAATAATCATACATATCTGATTGAATAACTATAGAAATATAACAAGAAGAAGTATTTAATTGAAAACCGAGGTGCTGTACATGTTACGGCGAAAAAAAAAAGAGAGAGATCCTAATAATATAACTAAGTTGCATTAACAACAGCATTTAGTTAAACTGTTGATTTTACGGCATTGACAAAAATAAGCTTATGCGTAGGGATGTCGTCGGGGACAGACAGTTCATAACCTAGCAGAATAGAAAGACTTCAGCTTCTTTGTATATTAGGGTGCTTTCGATTGGGAAATCCGGATTTAGATCTTAAAATCCGGATCTTCGGATTTCCAATCGAACACAAAATCCGAAAACGGATTTCGCGACGGATTTTGTTAATTGAAATCCATGTCAGGGAAGGATTTCAATTAATGAAATCCGAGGCGAAATCCGTTTTCGGATTTTGTGTTCGATTGGAAATCCGAAGATCCGGATTTTAAGATCTAAATCCGGATTTCCCAATCGAAAGCACCCGAATACACCAAGTTGGAATGAGTGGATGTCGTGACATTTCAGAAGCTTATGTTTCTTAAAAATGGTATCAGTATGAGCATCATACCTAGACTTGTTAATTATTCTTAGTGCACGCTTCTGTAAAATAACTAATCTTTGAAGGTTTGATTGATAAGTGGCCCCCCAAACTAGATTACAATAGAACAAATACGGAATTATTAGTGAATTATACAATGTGCGCAGGGAGTCTCCGACAAATAAACGCTCGATTTATAAATTAATCCTATAGATTTGGAAAATTTACCAGCCAAAAAAGAGATATGAGGTTTCCAAGTAAGATTGTCATCTAAAAGGACCCCAAGGAACATAGTTGTAGAGACGCGAGTGATCGGATCGTTATTGATAATCACTTGATAATCATCTGAATTTTGTTTTTTCTGCCAAGACTTAAAAATCATGAAGTTAGTCTTAGATGTATTTAGAGAAAGCTTATTTGCTGAAACCCAAGTCGACAATTTGTCTAGTTCACCGTTTAATTTATTAACTAAAAAAACAGGGTCACTATGAGAAATGAATAAGTTAGTGTCACCAGCAAATAAGATTGCTTCAAGTTCCAAAGCCTTGTTCAAATCATTGACATACAATATAAAAAACAAAGGACCAAGAATTGAGCCTTGTGGCACTCCAGTTGTTATTTGAGAGAAAGAAGATTTATGGTTATTATACTCTACAAATTGCGACCTCTCAGAAAAATAACTTTTAACCCAATCTAGGGCCAGACCACGAATTCCATAATATTCTAGTTTTCCAAAAAGAATACCGTGGTTTACTGTGTCAAAAGCTTTAGAGAGATCCAGAAATACTCCGATCGCATGTTCTTTGCGGTCAATAGCAGACGATATTTTATCATACATATCGACCAACGCAAGACTCGTAGAATATTTTTTCCTAAAACCATACTGATCATCAGATAGAACACCAAAGTCCTCAAGGTAAAGTAAAATGCGGTTGTGGATAATACGCTCTAGGAACTTCGAAAAGCAAGGTAAAACTGAAACAGGTCTGTAGTTGCTAAAAAGAGCCTTATCACCGGGTTTAAATGAACGTACCACACGAGCTATTTTCATTTCCCTCGGGACAATGCCATTAGTAACAGACATATTAATAATATGCGTTAGAGGTCGAGCAATAATATTGATGGATCGCTTTATAATAGACATCGGGATGTTGTCGTAGCCTGCAGCCTTACCAGAAGGAAACGTATTGGCAATATTACAGATTTCTTCTTCGGTCCTTAACTCTATAAACATTGACTGCGGAAAATTGCCAGAGAGAAAGGTCTTATGAGATATGTGGGACTGTATACGTTCCGCGAGATTTGACCCAACATTAGAAAAGTAGTGACAAAATCGATTCGCAATGTCAACAGGATCGGAAATCTCTCGATCATCAATTCTGAAAACTGAGTTTGGTTTAGGTCTTGTTTTCTTCCGAGTTACGACCTCGTTCAGCAGTCTCCAGGTCACTATCATGTTAGATTTAGTCTCAATGAACTTCCTATCATAATATAGATGCTTAGCAATTCTCAAGGAATGGTTTAATTTGTTCCTGAACTTTTTGTATTTAGCCTCATTTATAGAACACGGATCGGAAAGATACTGCTTATAAAGTCTATTTTTCTTTTTAATTGATTTGAGTAAGCCTTTGGAAATCCAGGGCTTATTGAGACGATGCTGTGTCTATTCACCTTCCTAAGCGGGAAACACGAGTCATAAACATTGGTGTATCTTTCAAGAAAACTACTATTCATAACACTCATAATGATGACATGCGAGCCGAGAATAATTCATTCTAGCTCAGTTTTTCAGCGGAGCCACGAAGAGGTGAACGGCCCACCATCCCACCTAAAACTCGCGTGGGTCGTATCTTAAACATTTCCTAAGCCAAGCTGTCCCAGCTTGACTTACTCCGCTGATCAATCATTTTTCCCACACCTCAGTATTTTCTCGTGCACTGTTGCTACTCTGCTCAACGTACTTGACCGCTATGTTTATGTCAACTTGCCTCACAAAGATAAGCATGATCAAAACGCTGGGCAGAAACATAAAGAACCACAATTTAATCGCCGTTCTGTGGAACTGATTCCTCTCCATATTTCTTCTATGATACAAAAAAGCGAAGTGGTATTGCATTAGTGGAAAAAGAAAGATTACAAATATATTAACAAGATAGCTATAGATAGAATGACAGACAGACAGACAGGCAGAGAGATATGATCGTGCTGATCACCTTCCTTAGCCGTAAACAACTGAACTGGAACGTAGGTTCGGTATAAATTACCATTAAGAAGGACCAGGTTTTTTTCGGAGCGGGCGGGTGGGGG
>BLFK01001131.1:610087-616192 GCA_014634185.1 Astreopora myriophthalma | reverse complement strand
CAAACACGCATAAAATTATCTCTGACCTTTTAGTCGTTTTCTCGACGTTTCCTCGCTTTTATATGGCCTCGAAAGGATAAAGATGGCTTCGCTTATCCCTGTAAATGCTTTCAGTGTCCTTTTCTGGCTAAATTAGACCTTTAAAACCTTTTCCAAGCGAATTTTAGTTTTCGCCGACGGGAAACTACTGGCGGCCGAGCGCGTGCATTCAAAAGATGTGAACGGAAGTGACTGTGACGTAGGCTTCTATTGACAGATCCCGTTAAAACTTGGCTTCTGATTGGCCAATTATCTAGACTTCCTTTCTGTGGAGTTTCAAGGCAACCGGATGTAACGCAAATTTTCTATGCCCATTTCCGCTATCGGTACAATTGTACCGATAGATACCGCGCGGTGACAAAAAAGGGTTTTAAGAAACGGATAAATTAAGGATTGTCTGTAAAGGGCCTGATAATTCATTTTTAAGCATCTTCAAAATTGCAATAGGAATACTATAAAGACGCAGTGCTTTACTCGTTTTAAGTTCAATTTCAACTTCAGTTGGAGTGATCGGATTTAAAAAAAAATAAAAGATAAAAACTACTGTCACAAATACGATGACAAGAACTCAGTAGCTGTCTTAATTGCGTTATCAATTGTGTCTGCAAGATGTTAGCAAAATAATTGTTAAGAGCATTAGCCATTGATTTGGGTTCAGTTATTTCAGAGTTATTTAGGACTATTTAAAGATTGCCTAAGTTGTGGGTGAATTTGAAGGATGTGTTTAGTACCTTTGCAGATCCTTTTACCATCATTTCTGTGAATTGAGAGGTAATTATTATAATAATTTATCTTGCTTAATTTAATCATTAGCTTACTACCCTTCGAGGCCAGACATCAATAAAACACACAACAGAAACAATGGATCTAACCCTATAAAGAATAGCAGCTTTTAGAGCCTCGAAGAATAGAATCACAAGCTTATGAGAGCCGCTGCGCGTCACTGAGATTTGTAAATAAAAAAAAACAAAAACAAAAAAACAAAACAAAAAAACAGTACCCCGTAGATTGCTTTCTCCATCTACTAGGATGAAAATTCAATTTTGATACCTGTAAAGCGCTTGTCTACTTTCCGGATTTTCTCTCTAAAAAGTATTGTTGACGCAATCCCTCGTGAACGGAGACTTGTCAGTGAACAAAGAAAACAGTATCTCCCTTCCCATGTTAGCCAGTGATATCATTTATTTCAAGATGGCTTTGTCCACGGTCTGATCCAAATTACTCTGCCATAGTTTTTCTAAGGCTAAAAGGTAAGTTCCTCAATTGCCCAAAAGAGGAGAGGTATAGGAGGAATTTCAACAATTTGAGAAAATACATTCCCTACCATTTGCATGCAATTGAAACTAAAACTCGACAATTTCAATACTCAGAATTGGATACCGTCAGTAGTATTAACTTGTTTAGGCTGAAAACGATTGACTCACTCCTATTTACTTTTTTTTCTAAACGAGAAATTGAATCCACTGAACATTCATCATTTTTTCTTATTGTGAAGAGGTTTTGGTAATCTCTTTGCTCTTGGCTTAGTGCGTAAGTGTAAAAGTCAGAGTGCAACTCTTTACAATAATGGAGGTCCTGTTTGATGTCTTAAATGAGGGAAAGACTGGTATTATAAGTTGCTTAATACTAGTTATTTGGTAGATTTTATACGTACAAGTGTAAGTTAAGTAGTGTACACAAAAGTAAAGACATAGAGTATATAGATGTACACAGACGTGTATACCACGTGGAGAAAACAACCGCAGTGCAGCTGGTGCAACAAGTTAACAGAACATTTCTTGTTACTAAAGGTTTATCTGCAGCATATTTAATCTCTATTCTATCCCCACTGGAAACTGACGACAAATTTCCCAGGGACAAATAAAGTTAACTCCAGCCAGCACTATATTGATTAATGGTATGAAAATGAGGGCTAACAACAACCGACGTGGTATGGCATATAGCTCAGACAAGACCACTTGGAAGAAACAAGGAAAGTAATCAACAACGACAACAACCTTTATTTGTGCACTGTATTAGCGGTTAAATCTGGTTGATTAATACTGAAAAATGTCCTTTCTATCTTTGGCGTAAGATTGATTAATATTATCAATGTTATAACTGGTTGGAGTGTTCCAAAGTGCAGCACTTCGATCAGCACATAGGTGATCGAGTTTTTCATAAAGTACGACAAACTGTCGTTATGCGGAAAATGTGTGAAAATTGAAATTGCTTTTTTGAACAAGATTTAGAGAAATACGGCGGAAAACTTATTTTCAGGGGTAACCTCAAAAGAAAACACATTCACGTGGATCCATATTTCAAATGCCCTAGTCCAGAAAATTTTACTGAACGACAGTTCGGTTAAAACGCGGCGGTGACATTTGCAACAAATTGTATGGTACAGTTCCGGCATTAGTCAGAATACGGAATAAGCCTTTTTTTTTTCAAAGTTGCATTCGAAACGCTTTTCTAAAGTAAAGCGTTTAAGGAAGGACCTCAATACATATAATTTTTTTCCCTTGGTGGAAATATTGAATATATACGACACACAGATGGAACCTTTACTTAAACAACATGATACGATCTCTTTAATGCTTCTGTGAAATGACAGAAGGCCAAAAAAAGTGGTTTCTAAAAAGCTGGTATCTAGGAAAAGCAATAAAGTAGTATTAAAGTAAGATAACAGATAAGTAACACATTTTTGGAAAATTTGAGACGAGCCTCATATGCCAACACATAGCGATGGTTGCAGCACACCACTAGAATTTTCACCGTAATTTAAGCCAAAGCTCTCTTAAAATTCATCGAATGTGGTCTATTTGGTTCATTGCAAGAAATGCAGTCTCCAATATGTCGGTTCAACCACAACGGAATTTAACGTTCGATTTAGAAATCACAAATCCTCCATAAAAACAAGCAAAAGAACTTGCGAAGTCGCCATACACTTTAACCGAAGTCCACATGTGTTATCGGACTTTACATTTCAATGTATTGACCAAATCCAAACCAGTACGTCCGAGAACACTGAAAATTTACTAATCACGAAAGAAGCACACTGGAGTGCGCAGTTATTTCCCTATCACCTTTTGGGCTAAATAATATAAAAGACAAGAATTTCATTCAAAGAATCGCATCCACTATACTTAACTTTAGCGGACTTGTTACGATTTTCTTAAGGAGTTCTTTAACTAGTCGTTGAGTACGCACTAAATATAATACTTATAGTTCTTAACTGAGGTTGTTTCAGAGCTCAGGGGCCCCCTTTTGGGGATTCTGTTAGGATTCTAACATGTATTATGATTCAGAGGCCCTTTATGAAACTTGTTGCGCTCTGACAATTATATAATTCTTGTCACTGGTTAAATTGTTTCTGGTCTTATTTGTTGTAGGTACTTGATTTTACGTTTTTGTGTACCTATTGTTTTCTTTCTATTTATTACGTAACCTGTTCAAGCTAGCATAAGCTAGTAGGATCCAAAGGATACACGACGATATTTCTTCATTATATACACGACGATATTTCTTCATTCAATCATTTAATATTTCTGTAACATAGGCGTCGTGTATCCTTTGGATCCTACTAGCTTGTGACTACATCGTTGGATTTCCAGCCTTCTTCATTCAAGATATAATTTGTTATTTGCTGGTAGCCTGTGAATCATCCTTGGATGATCCGATGTATGTCCTGTTCCTGAATGTTACAACGCCGGGGAACCCCGTGGCTAACCAATAACTTCATTGATTGCTCTGTTACAAGCAGAGTTGTCGTGATGGTGCAGTGGTTAGCACACCCGACTAGTAACCAGGGTCCGGTTGCATAAAAGATGGTCGTAAGACCGGGACTTACACCTGACGTTTCCCGTAAGCCCGACGTTCTTAGTCCAGACTTACGTCGAAGGTATGTCCGTCGTTAGCTAGGCGTTGACGTCTGTTGCACGAGCTTGACGTTGGAAGGTACTAATATCACATGACGTTCACGTGCAAGGTCGGTTGCATATAAGCGTGAACGTCTTTTTTGCATACTGTAAAAATAATTCTTTGGTAAGTTTCAAATAACATGGCTCAGTCGAAGCTGAAAAGGAAACAGTGCTTTTCAGGCGAAGAAATACGGTCTCTAGTTGACTCGTTTGGAGAGCACAAAGATTTATTATTAAGTAAACTAAATAATTCGACTACAAATCAAAAGAAGAAGAAAGTTTAGGCTGACTTTACTACGTCAGTCAATGCTCGGGCTGTTCACGTGAAGAGAACCGTGGATGAAGTCAACAAAAAGTGAAATACCTATTGTCAAAGGCAAAAAAAGATGCTTCATCGCAGAAGAACCCTCCTACGGGTGGCGGACCTTGCCAGAAGATATCACCGTACAGCGACATAATATTGTCAATATATGGGAAAGAGTCGCCGTCAGTCGTCGGAATTGCGAACGGAATCGAAAGTGCCAGTGCAAGCGTTCCTCTCGCCGTCCAGGAGGGAAACGAATGCAGGGAATATGTCGACGCGTCACCAAATGAAACTGAAGTTCCCATCTCACCCGAGAATGATCAACGTCTAGCCCTTTTAACCAGTGAACACCCTAAAATTGGTGATCTCGAAGCGTGTTCCTCCGAGATTGAATTACAGCTTTTTGAGGGTAAGATCGATGTTCTCGCTTTTCACGCTCACGCTTTATCTTGTATGTGTGTCAATACTTGCGCACGGTATTTGACAAGAGACCTTGGTTCCTTGCAGATTCTTCAAGGACACGCGAAAATCCGGAGCAGTTTGTACAGCTGGGGCAGACAAAAAACCTAACTTGAGAGACCAAATGGAAAAAGTTCAATTGGAAGTTCTTACTGCCTAACTTTCGAGAATAGAGGCAGAGAAAAGGAAGCTTGAGGTGGAAAAAGAAGTCCTTCTCCTTAAAAGAGAAAACTAGAACTACAATTACACAAGATGGGTTGACTGTATAAATAGGAATACCAAAGACTTGTGACACTCTGTCTAGTGAAATGAAAAAAATATGCTTTGAGTAGTTGCCGCTATCTTCCCATGTAGGTTTTGTCGCAAAATACGTTGGATAAACATTAAAATGGTTAGTTTGAACGAAATTTAATCATGCAAATTAATGAGACTCTCTAATGAGAAAAATGACTCGAGATTATTTTCTCGCATTAAAACTCCCCGTGTGCTGGGCGTGGTGTTTAGATCCCCATCGTTAAACGGCTCCTCACTTAAATCCTCTGCATCAACTGGGTGTTTGTAGTCCACTGCATGGTTGTGCAAGATGATACGGGCTGCGATAATGTTGCACGCTCTTTCTGGGCTTACTGTTAATTCGCCGTGTAGGCAGTGAAATCTGCGCTTGAGTATGCCATTACACATTTCAATGACAGTTCTAGTTGTTCGATGGGAGCCATTGTATCTCTCCTCAGCCCCGCATGTCGGAGCCAGGATGGGTGTCATTAACCAGTGCCTTAATGGGTATCCGCTATCATCAAGAATGATACCCTCGTGAAGTCCCTCTTCAAATTCTCTATAAATTGAACTTTCTCTTAAAATACGTGCATCATGAGTGCTGCCGGGCCACTTGACAACGCAGTTGATAATTGTGCATTCTGCATTCTGCATTATAGATTAGTTGAATGTTCAATGAGTGATACCCTTTTCTGTTGACATACTCGTATTCTTTCCAAGTTGGGGCTTGAATCCTGACTTGAGTTCCTTCTATACAACCAACTACGCCGGGGAACGCAGCTAATGCATAAAATCTCTCTTTTGTTCGGTTCAGTTCCTCTGCATCAGCCGGAAACTCAACGTACTTAGGAAGATTTCTAGCCAACTCTGAGGATACTCGGAAGATAATTCGGCTGACCGTGGACTTGTGAATGCCTTGATGGTCGCCAACAAGCTCTTGAAAGGCCGCAGTTGCACAAAATCGCAAGGATGTAAGGAATTGATTCTCGGCAGAAACGGCCATGTTTCGCCTTGTCCGATGCTCGATTTGAGGTCTGATTTCTTGAACCATTTCTAATAGTTCATTACGGTGAAATCGATATCGGGAGTACAATTGTAGGTCATCAAGAGAGTCCAAAGGGTTTGTACGGT
>BLFK01001131.1:585087-605087 GCA_014634185.1 Astreopora myriophthalma | reverse complement strand
TTCCGCCACGCTAAACACAGAAACTCCACCGAACTCAGCAAGCATATCTGGACCCTCAAAAACAACAACATCGAACACTTTATTTCCTGGCGCATTCTCTCATCGCACTTTCCGTACAACAGCTCAAGTAAAAGATGCAACCTCTGCCTAAAAGACAAATTCCTAATCATCTGCCGACCCGAACTGTCAACACTAAACAAACGTAATGAACTCGTGTCTTCTTGCCGCCACAGAAACAAAGCCCTACTACGCAACAACTAACTGTCAATTTCGTGCTGCATAAATTACACAAATTATATTGTATATAAGCGATGGTAAAGTTTATTCTCCTTAAATCCCCTGATGAGTGGGCGACCACGAAACAGGCTTGTAGGGATGAACTTGTATTTTAATTGTTTTTTCTTCCATATATATTTATATATATGCAGCTTGTGTACAGAAGGTTCACCAAACGAAGTACTCTTAGTAGACGGGTGCAATGACTCCCCCCGGCCACCTCATGTGTCACCTGTGTTGAGCTCACAGTCAACTAGTCATTGCTGTAATATTGTCCCATGGAAATAGTCATCACATTCTACATACTCTCACCGTGGTTGAAATTAAAGTAGCAGTAAGAGGCCTATTTTCCACGGACACCCCTACCCCTGAATTATATGCCTTTTACTTGACAACCCCAAAATACCAGCCACAGCGTAAAAGTTAGCAGGCATGTTCTTGCAAATTCAGTCAGGAAAAAGGAAAAAGGTTCCAGACTTCAGGAATGATTATATACATATATATATACATATAATGGTCAGTTAACGGTCACTCGCTAATTTTGCCTGATGAGTGTGGCCGCTCTTGGCCATACGAAACAGAGCTGTAGCAAATAAAGCGATGAGTAACATTTGAAGTCTGGAACTACATCAAAGAAATAATATCTACCGCTCCTTTTAAGTTGAGCGCTCTCGGAAAATTGTTCTACCTAAGTATCCAGAATTTATATATATATATATATATATATATATATATATATATATATAAGAAATTTAAAACTGTATGTTCAAGTAACAAAACCTCCCATTATGAAGACTAGTCGTTCCGTATTTAAGAGGGAAAACATGAC
Organism: Astreopora myriophthalma; assembly: GCA_014634185.1. Lineage (NCBI taxonomy): Eukaryota > Metazoa > Cnidaria > Anthozoa > Scleractinia > Acroporidae > Astreopora > Astreopora myriophthalma. The sequence goes on along the minus strand of BLFK01001131.1, from coordinate 603,982 downwards.
TAATCTCTGTTGACGTTTCCGGTCCCGAAGAAAAGAAGGCGGTCGTGCCACTTAGCCCAAGACACAAATCCTATCATAATACACAATTGTGCGCGCATAACACTGAAACAGTTTATTAAAATAGAGAAACAACGAAGCTCACACACTTACGATCCAATCAGGGAACAATAGCGATTATAGCCTAGCATTTTATCTTTCCCGACCTATTTTGTTCTTGCTTTGATGGCGTCCTACGCTGCCGACCCTAAGGTTTCGCCCGTTTCTCTGTGACGTCACATTGGCCTGAGGAGTTGGTCAAGAAACGTTGTTCGGAAACGGTAAAGAGGCCCCATCCCTCCTGCTGTTGTCTTCCGCTGATCTTGTGCTAATGCTTGTTTTGCATTGCTTCTCCGTCCCAGTCCTCCTCCTCTCTTTCTACTTCTGGTTCGACCAGCTTAATTCCACCAAGAGTACCATCTCACGAATAGTCACGAAGTGGTAACTAATCCAAATGGCTAGTTGGGGTATTTTAGAAAGACGTTGCTAAAGCACACTCCATATGATTTCTGCTATTTCGATTGCTATTAAATTAGAATATTGTCCCGTGTATGAGAAGTTCCCCCCATTCCCCCGTCCCCCAACCCCCCCGAAAAGAAACCTGGACCTTCTTAATTGTTATTTATACCGAACCTATGCTCAGTTGTTTACAGCTAAGGAAGGTGATTGGTATGATCATATCTGTTCTGTCTGCCTGTTTGTCTGTCTGTCTGTCTGTCGTTCTATCTATAGCTATCTTGTTAATGTATTCGTAAACGAATGTATTCTTTTTCGACTAACAGAATACCACTTTGCTTTTTTTGTATTATAGGAGGAATATGGAGATAAATGAATTCCGCAGAACGGCACTTAAATTGTGGTACTTTATGTTTCTTCCCTGCATTCTGATCACGCTTATCACTGTGTATCGGTAAGCGAACATCAAGGCGAAATGGAAGTGCCACGAAAATAGCGACCAGATGAGCGAATAACGCACCAAAACACGGGTACACGTCACGAATACGTTAGGAATACGGCGAGCCAATTTGACAGCTGATCTTTATTATAATTGTCTCGTAAACTGAAATCAAAAAAGGTAAAAAGGGACTAGTGTGAGAACGCGCGCAACGACTGACAAACGAACGAAACTAACTAAGAGAAACCTAAGCGACACAATAAACATGCCATAATAAACGAAATATCAAAGTGCATGTACCTCATGAGCTTGCCCGAAATACAATAAAAGCACATTTAAATTTCATAGAAAATGTCCACGTGGCCACGAGGGCGTGGCGTCGCTAAATTACATGCACCAAACATAAATAAATAATGCCTAGAAAGTTATGGGGCAAGCTATAAATAAATAGAAACAAAGATTAAAAACTTACATATCGATCCCGCAAGGCTGATGGTACACACTACTAAAAACTTTGATGGACGACAAAAACCAACTACAACTAACGGCATGGAGAATACAAAACTGAAAAAAACCTAAGTGCAGTCGAAACCTAACGATCAAAGGGCAAAATCGTAGCCCAACTGTAACGCACAGTGACGCAATTACACGGCTCCCCTGGAACACAAAAGTGTTTCACCACGAAGTGATATAAAGAAATGACTAATAATAATAATAATACAAAGTCTCTAAAGTGTTCATTGCTAGATCGCTCTGACTGAGGACCAGTTATGCTAAGGGTTTCTCGGCTGGGATTCAAGCCGGGACTCTCTTTCATACTCATCCTGTGACATGAGGAAAACCAGTTTCTGAACGGGACACTACAAGAACTTTACTTCAGCGACTGTTCTACATTTCCGGTCAAGACAGGCATCAGGCAAGGCTAGCTTCACCGTACGAACATAACCATCAGTGCCTTGATAAGCTACGACAACGCGTGCAAGTTGGCACCGATTACGGGGGGGGGCATTATCAACTTTGATAAGGACGACGTCATCCACCCATACGTTTCTTCGTGGCGTTGTCCACTTCTGACGCTGTTGAAGGCTAAATACATACTCCTTCCGCCACCTGGTCCAGAACTCATTCGCTAGATGTTGGACGCGCCTCCAGCGCTTTCTGCAGAACTTGCCAGCTGATTGATGTAAAGACACTGGGTGGCGAGAGAATAACCTTAGTTTTCATGGTGAGCAAGTGGCTGGTTGTCAACGGGGCCAACGAGCCTGGGTCATTCAAGAGGTCGGGAGACAATGACCGGCTGTTGATGATGGCTAGTACCTCGCACATGAAGGTCCTACGTGACTCGTCATTCAGTTACACGCCACTACTTTGAAGAAGAGGGGACAGGATGCTTCGAACAGACCGGATCTGTCGCTTCCAAACTCTACCCATATGACTTGAAGATCGAACATTCATAGCGAAGGTGATCCAATCACATCCAATAAATTTGGTTCTCTGATCGCTTCACAGCCGACGTATCGGACCTCTCCGGCACACAAAACGACGAAGTGCATTGATGAAGGCATCTGTTTCGAGTGTAGTGGAAGAAGGTGAACACGTAAAGAGAACTCAATACCGCTTCATTTCCATTAGCCCCGCCCATGGTGCTGTACCTTCTCGTGAATTTTTTTTGCGCTATAAAATAAGGGTAGTCACGTGACTTCTCTGAGGTAAAATCACGGGATACTTAATTCCAAAGGGGAGTGAGGCATTACTTAGGCGGCCACCAAAACGAAGAATTCACTCCGAGTCAACAAAGGGATCCAGCTTTTGCAGAGTGGAGTTCTTCGTTGAAACTACTTCCGTGCTAGGTGCTGAAGAGTTGTCCTTGGAATGCGTGACAATGTAGGTGGCCCCCCTCGAATGGACTTCCTCTCGAAATGCAGTTGATTGGACAGACTTGATTATCACATTCTCAGCCTTCTGGAAATCTTGAACCGGATGATCGCTCTCTTGTCGGTGCTTTTACGCTCTGTGGAAACTTGCTCTCGAAGCGTCTTGAGGTACATGGAAGGCTCCAAGCGATGGCCCTTTTCGCACGGAACCAATCTGAAAAGTACTCTAAACGCTCTGCAATCTTTACTTCCATGCTCATTGCACCCGTAACCAAGACTGACCTTCTCGACCTCAGGATCAGACGGCAACACTTTGTTGGGATCTGGCAAACATTCTGTCTCGTCAATGGGTCACTCATCTTTGTTCCGCCGCGAGAATGCAGGGCCTTTTTACCACTCCGAGGCCATAAACCCATGTGGGCTTAGGCCGCGGTAGGCATCATCTGCTGGGTTTAGCTTGGTTTCTATGTGTCTCCACTGATCCACTGTAGACAAGTCTTGAATGAGCTGAACCCGATTGGCAACGAAAACATGGAACCTACGACTTTCATTGGTGATATAACACTACTTTGCTGTCACACCAGAAGAACTCTTTGACATTGTCTAAGCTCAACTCCTTGTGTATCTGTTGGCTAACCTTTACAGCAATCACAGCGGCTTGCAACTCCAGGCGTGGAACCGTGACCGGCTTGAGGGGGCTACTCGCGACTTACCAGCTACAAATGAACAATGAGTTCTTCCGGAGTCAACTTGTAGCCTGATGTAGCTGCACTGACCGTAGCCCTTAGTGCTGGCGTCAGAGAAGTGATGCAGATCCTTTCTAAAAGGGGACCAAAGTTGCTGGGTTTGAAGGATCTTGAACTGAAAAGTGCTCAAGAACATGAAGCTTGGTTCTCCACTTCTCCCACCTTGCTTTGATCATGTCAGGTATCGGGTCACCCCAGTCTGCCTCTTTGTGACACAGGTCTTGAAGAACACTCTTCCCCTCTAATGGGACTTTCGCAATGAAACCAAGTGGCTCGAAAATGGAACTAATGGTGGAAAGGATTCCTCTTCTGGTACAAGGTCGGTCCTTTAACGCTATACGAAATTGAAACGTGTCTGAATGGATACACCATTGGACGCCAAGTGCACCTTCGAGAGGTAACTTCTCGAGGTCGAGATTTATGTTCTTCAGATCTTCAGCTTTGTCTTGCGTCGGAATGCTCTTCAGGACTTTCTTCTTGTTAGAGACGAACTTCTAAAGGTTAAAGGCTCCTCTTCCGCACATTTCTTTAATAGATACAATCAAGTCCTTCGCCTCCTCAACTGTGGGACAAGATGTTAAGCCGTCATCTACGTAAAAGACTTTCCCCAGTAAGTTAGCAGCAGCTGAACCTAATTCTTGCTCGCCATCTTCCGCAGTCTTCCTCAGGGCAAAGTTGGCGCATCCAGGAGACGAAGTGGCCCCGAATACGTGTACCGTCATGCAGAATTCAACCGGTTTCTTTGCAATGTCGCCCTTCTCCCACCAGAGGAAGCGCAATAGATCCCTGTGCTCCTCAGCTACGTGCACTTGATAAAGCATCGACTCGATGTCAAACATTATTGCTACGGGCTCTTGACGAAACCTACTCAGGACACCTGTGAGAGTGTTTGTCAAATCAGGGCCTTGCAAAATGAGTTTGTTGAAAGACTCCCCCTTGAATTCGTCTGCACAGTCGAACACCAGGCCAGTTTTAGATGGCTTTTTCGGATATGCCCTATGATGAGCTATATACCAAACATATCGTTCTTCATTGTCTCAATATGAAGAGACATTTTGCCCAACTTTTCCCGAAGGCAATCTTGGCTTAACACTTTCAGCATACTCCTTTTCTATAAGACCTTCCATGAAAATCACATAGTCCTCACGGTACCCGTTCTCAGCCAGGAATCTTGCGTCCAGTGCCTACTTCACATGCAGGAATTCGGTTGTAAGATGAGGCCACTTTCAACCCAGCATCGCACTGCATATCTTCTGACGTACTGACAGGGCAGATTATTCCCCGCCCTAAGAGGGTACGAACAGCATACGGGTCTTCCTCCTTGCCCAAGATGGCTTCTCTAGGTTTGATGACCTTCGGACAATTGCAGCCGATAAGTAATCCGATTTCCAAACTTTCTTGTTAAGGCATAAGCTTGTCTTTTATCTTTTCAAGATGTGGTCAAGAAGAAGCAATCCCAGGACTAGGAATTTGGTACTTTCTCGATGGTATCTGGTCTCTGGTCTCTGGTCTCTGGAGTAGGTCCTGGGTAGCTCAACCTGAACTCGCTGCTCAATCCGCTCAACTACTAATCCATCCACTCAGGAAACGGATATTTCTTCCTTTCCAAGTATGGTGCTAAGAACAAGTTTCGAACCAACTCCAGCGATTCTTTCACATTGATCCTAATTAACGTGGTATCACTGGCATCCTCTAATAATGCATAAACCATGACTTTGACATCTGGGTGGCTGTTATTGGAGACTTTACGCAGTGACGACGGGAAGCCTCGACGACGGCGTTCGCTTTAAAATTACGTCATGTGCATGCGCAATCGTGAAGGCATTCAAGCGTGAATGCCGTCGTGCTCTCGCTCACGACTTCATTTGGCTCGGTTTCACGTCGAGCAGTGAACAGAAGTTTGAAGAGGTGAGTATGTATGTGAAAATGTTTTTTTTTCGCTTCAGTTACCGCTCCAGTAACATTGTACTTCTCATCTTTTCATAACTGACGTGTTTAAGGCCGACTTTCATCTGATTGAGCAATTTTTTTCTTGATTTTGATAACAGCAATAAATCATACAACAACAAACATTCTTCTTCGCTGATCAAATTATCGTTGTGAGCAAACAGCAACATATCTCCGATTTCTCTTAAAGAGGGCATACCGTATAAATCAGTCACTGATCAGGAATCCAGGTTTGAAAGTCAATAGTTTTACAACTAAAACTTAACAGGCCGGTAAACACAGACAACTGTAAACCGAGAATAATTGTTGTTTTGCATTTCCCGCCAAACGAAACGCAGCTCCGTCCTGAAAAACCATTCTTGCGTAACGTAACTTGACAGTGGACAGAAGGAAGTTGTCGTCCCAGTTCCTTTCGGTCGCGAACGCCGTCATCAAACCCGCCCGTCGTCGTTGCGTAAAGTCTCTATTATATGCGTAGACTGGAATAATCAACGAGTTCGCTACAACACCGTGACAATCGACAGCACTGCACACACTGGCTTTGAGATAGGAACTTGAAGTTTCCGCCACGACATTGGGGGTGGTTTGATAACTATTGGCTGAGTCAAACTGACGAAATTCCGAATTGTTCAGCTGATGGTTAGGCGCTTCTTTGAGTGTGGGAATGTGCAAAAACGTTGGATGCTGCTTACCACACTTCTCACATTTCAGCTTGTTGCAGTTCTTCGACTGATGACCTTCCTCCAAGCATCCAAAATACAGGCCCTTACATCTAATAAGTCCCAGGTGTTCATTCGCACCCTTTCTGTTGAACTCTCAGCACGTGTCAGGTGTGACAGGTGTCAGGTGATTACCACCGCAAAAGGAACACAAACTTGCTCGCTGGTTTGGCCCTCCGCTGGATCTTCCTCTGCTCCTTTTGCCCTGACTGGGCGTGGTTCGAGAGGAAAATGACGCAAAACTGTCAGCTCCTTGAACTCTTTCCTCGGCCCCTGTCAGGTATCTTGTTTTTCTCTCTCTTTAAGGCTTCAGGAGAAACGACAGGGTCATTTGCGAGGTCTGCTTGTTGTCTGACGAGCTGGACTAGATCATGGAAGGATACAGTTCTTTCCGTTGTCCTGAGTGTGTCACGTGCCTGTCGACACCACCTGGAGCCCGAGTTTAGCGGTAACTTGGTGCTGATTTCTTGTAGTATCTTAGGCGAGATAAGTTCTTCCATATACTTGATGGACTCCATGGCACCCTCATAGCGAACGAGAAAGTCGGAGAAGTCTTGAAGGACAGAGTTATCACCTTCAACGATCCAGGGCTAACTGCGCAATTTAGTCTTGTATGCTTCAGGCACTCGAAACGGGTTACCGAACGGCTGAGCCAAGAGCTTACGAGCCTCTTCATAAGCTTTATCAGAGTCCCATGTCAAGAAACCTTTAACGACGTCGTGGGTCTTACGGGTAGTATACTTGCTCAAAAAGTACAGTCTATCCTATTCCGATTCGACCTTCTTATGTATCGTGGTGTCAAAGGCAGCAACGAACGTCGGGTAATCGAAGTAATTTCCACTCAATGACGGCGGTTCCTGGGAGGGTAGCGTGTTTGCCATTTGCTGACTGACGATCAAAGCACTTCATTCTCCGGGTTTGGCTTGAAGTGTGACAATTTGTTTAAGGGTCGCATGTTGCGGCGTTGCGTCCTTCTCGTTTTTCTCTGGAGGAGAATTAGTCCCTTGGAAAATGCCCACTGGGTCTATATTCTGAGAAGACGGTGGCACGAAAGGACGTGCTTCAGAACTGAGCACGACAGGCTCATGTTCTACGGCAGCTTTACCGTCCTCAACTTCAGCTACTTGGACACTTTCTTTACGGTCTTCAGATACGTTCAAGCCTTGTCGAGCTTTGCTAGTCCTTGTTTCGGCTTCATTCATGACCAGCTTGATGGCTTCCTCTTCGGCAACTGCCAAAGCGCTCTCCATTTCCAACTGCATCCTTCTAAAATGGGTTTCATGGTCCAAGTACTTCATGTCGACTTTCAGCTTTGCAGCTCTAGTTGCCGCTTCCACTCTCTTGGACATGACTGAAGAACTGGAAGTCTTCAAAAAACATGAAGCCCTTGTTTTCCCTGAACGGCTCGATTTGGTTGACCTTCTGTCATGGCTATCCCATTGCAGTTTCTACTTGATCATCGACGAAATAATCACAGTCTTGGCTAAAAAACAACAGAATAAACTTGTACTTTCTCGCCAATTCAGTTTTGAGGCTCTTAAAGTCCTTTCCATACCTGTGTACAAGGTCATGTTTGTTCCTCAAACGTCATCAATTGTCTCATGGACTCAATTCGCACCGGTTCGTAGTTTGAGAATGCAGCGAAGATCATCCCAATCTTCACGCTGAAAGGATTCGGGCCTGTTAAATTTGGAATCTCATTCTAACAAACACCCCTTCCTTTATGTTCGAGCCTAAAACTGGTCCCCACTTTGGAAACAATGGACGTTCATGGGATCATTTTCCTGTCTTCTTTGACTTTGCTGTGGATGTAAATTTTAAAGACATTTCTCCCCTGAAGCGTTTCGACTTCAAAAATGCAAATTTCCAGTCTCTTAAACAAGTCCTTTTGTTAACTCCACTCAGCAATGGTATTTGCAGCGTTAATTCCATTGAGGATTTTGATTCTCTTTGGAATTTTTGGAATGACTTTGTTTTTGCTGCTGTAGACACCTTCTTCCCAATGGTAAACTACAAACATTCAAATCGTCCTCCATGGATATCAAGGGACCTAGCAAAGCATATCAACAAGACGAAGACCTCACGGCGGCGTATTAGGAACTCAAAATATCCTCATCAAGTGGAAAAATTCCGCAAGTTGAGGCAGCAAATTAAAGTCGACTTCGTTATGAAATGATAAATTATGTTAAAGAGATATCAAATGAAATCCATAAGACTTCTAAGCGTTTCTGGTCGTTCTCTTCCTTCAAATGCAAGAAAAAGCCAATACCTGACAAGGTAACTTAGAATGGTGTCTCTGATGATCGTGGGCGGGCGGGCGGAAGCCTTTGTCTCATTCTCTGATGAGCGTGGGCGTGGGCGGGCAGAAGCCTTTATTGCCTTTTTTAAATCAATTTACAAGGATCATTCGAAGTGTGTAATTGATCTGAAAGCACCAATTCTCCCAGGCGTTACTGAACAATTATCTCATGTCACAGTGTCAGTTTATGAAATTGTGGACATCCATCGTTCATTGGACAGTAAAAGGGCAAATGGATAGGATAAGCTGCCCACCATCGTGTTGAAATAATGTGCTGACTCCCCTGCTCCATTTATAACGGCAAAAATTAATTTAAGTTTCAACAAAGGCTTTCAGTTATCAGATTGGTAGAAAGCAAATGTTCCTCCAATTATATTTTTAAAAAAAGGGAAAAGAGAGTCTTTCCAAAACTATCGCCTCGTGTCGTTACTTCCAGTGATCTCTGAAGTTCAGGAGCGGTGTGTGGCCTCGTGCCTTGACCCTCACGTGAAGAAGATCTTGGGCAAGTCCTGCGTTACTCAGCTTATTGAAGTATTCTATGACATTGGTGATGCACTGGACCGTTAAATGTTGTAGGATCATAAATAATGATGTTGATTTTTCGAAATTTTAGCAGGATTTAGTTTTGCTTACAACTTGGTCCCTGTCAAGTGAATTGTATTTTCAGCCTACAAAGTGCAGTAATCTGCGTATATCTAGGAAGCGTATTAGTCCATATCGTAGCTATTGTATAAATGGTATAGGTGGGGATGTTGTCTCAACTGAAAAAGATTTGGGGGTAGTGATCGTAAATGACACCTCGTGGAAGGATCATATACTCATGATAGTTGTTAAAGCAAATAGGTTACTGGCCTTCATTAGAAGGAGCTGCGCAGGAATTGTTGGCAATGTTGCACTGTCGCGTCTTTACTATTCATTAGTGCGTTCCCACTTTTGCTATTGCTCTCAGTTATGGGCACCTCAGTCTGTTATCAGCAATTTATTCTTAGTTGAAGAAGTGCAAAGAAGAGCTACACCCTTCATAATAAAAAAAATAGTAGTAACTTATCATATAAGGATCGCGTAATCAAACTGAAGTTATTGCCGCTTAATTACTGGTTGAATATCTCGACTTTTTAAATGTCTTCATGGTCATATTGATCTAACTCGTTCATTTAATCGCTATTTTTCCTTTGTTACAAGTCAGACGCGTCAAGCGTGCTCAGGGCTGATCTTAAAGATTAATAATAATCGTACATCAATCTACTATTTTAATAGGATAGCAAATTTGTGGAACAATATACCAAACAATGTTAGGCAGGCTGAGTCTATAGACTCTTTTATGGCGACAACTTTCGTACCTTTAAAATAATTTTTGTTAAATGTCACCGGGTAAATACCCTTGCTGCGTGCACTTGTTAAGCCGCGTATTTAGTCTATTTATATTATTAAGTTAATATTTTAGGAGAGGGTTGGGTTGGTGCTTAAACCTAGTAGGGGACTTATGTCCTATTGTTTTTGCCCCGGTACTACTTTGTACAAATCCTTAAATAAATAAATAAATAAATCCGAAAACGTTAATAAGTTAAATGTGGACATACACCCAGGATCGCGTAGTGTTGGAGTGTAAACTAGATTTTCCATAGTTAACAAGATCCATGGCGCCGCGTGTGTCCGAGGAATCATGTGTGGAGCTCTCGCATGAACAACAAAGGCCTCACCCAATCGTGAATGGTTGACTGTTAACTCACAGCTACAGGGCAATCGTCCCTCTTCCACTCAACTTCGTCCTTTGCTGTCAAACGTCTACCGAAAAAAGTGGACCAGAATAAGACACCCCAACGCTTCGATTGATCTTCGGAGTCATGGGTGTCATTTTCGGTCGACTTTAACAGAAAAGTCTTAGCCGTACTATTTTCCCGTGTAATGTTGCTACTCTGCTCAACGTACTTGACCGCTATGTTTATGTCAACTTACCTCAAAGTGTGTAATTGCGTGACTGTGCGTTACAGTTGGGCTACGATTTTGCCCTTTGATCTTTAGGTCTCGACTACACTTAGGTTTTTTCAGTTTTGTATTCTCCGTGCCGTTAGTTGTAGTTAGTTTTTGTCGTCCGTCAAGTTTTTAGTTGTAAGTACCATCAGCGTTGCGGGATCGATGTGTAGCTTTGTTTCTATTTACTTGTAGCTTTTCCCATAACTTTCTAGCCATTGTTTATTTATGTTTGGTGCATGTAATTTAGCGATGCCGCGCCCTCGTGGTCGCTTGGATGTTTTCTATGAAATTTAACTGTGCCTTTATTTTATTTCGGGCAGGCTCATGAGGTACACTTTGCTATTTCGTTTATTATCTCATGTTTATTGTGTCGCTTAGGTTTCTCTTGGTTAGTTTCGTTCTATTTCATTTGTTAGGCGCTACGCCCGTTCTTACACTAATGCCTTTTTAATTTGTTGATTTCAGTTTACGAGACAATTATAATAAAGATCAGCTGTCAAATTGGTTCGCCATCTCCATAACGTATCCCCGCCTTTTGGCGCGTTATTCACTCATTTGGTCGCCATTTTCTTGGCACTTCTATTTCGCCTTGATGTTCGCTTACCGCTACAGTAAAATATCGCCGATTAACGCTTTTGGTTTGGATTAAAGTTTATACGATCCCCCGAATTTGAGTGAGCCCCACGAGCGAACTTTGACCGAAAAACTAATGGCCTTTCAATTAGGAATTCGTGCCGTGAAAAAGAGGGAATTGAAAGCTGAGCTGCGCAACCATGAAGGGAGAATTTATTCGTTGCTCAACTCTCCATCTGAGCGCGAAGTATTGGAGAAAGAAAGGGAGCTTTTGGCCTCAATTAAGAAGGACTTTAATTAGGCACTTCAGGCATACGATGAGTTGCTTCAAGATGAAAGCGCAAAGGATGCCGCCTGTCGAGATTTTGACCTGTGCGATCGCGAGTATACCGAATGTCCAATACGACTTACTGAAGGACGTCGCTCAATTTAACAGGAAACACTGGAACAGCACCAAACGATTATTTCTGGAAACCAGATTATCCAATCTACTGCCAAATATGTTTTGCTCTCTCCAAAGGACGGTACACAAAGAGGGACTTAAAGCAATGCGATGTAAAGCAATGGCTTATAAAGACTGGGGAATTTATTCCGAGGGCTTAATTTAATGGGCAATGTGTCATGGAGGTTGTGCTGCGTGCGTGTTTCGCAAGGCTTGGAATCTTTTCGTGACTATCTCGGGTGCCAAAGTTTCCTCCGATCCTATATCTTCAGAGGAGTATGTAACAGTTCCCCCGAAGGAATAAAACCTTTCTTATATCATAAACAGAAGTCCATAACCCAGGAGACTCGATCTGGAATGGAATGCGGCCTATCATTTGACATTATTGTTTATTTATTTTAAAACTGGCTGCTACTAGATTTGTGCTATGATTTGCATTTAGCACGAGGAATCCCTCGTGGGGCTCCTGGTTGCTGACCAATGAGACACGTTTTGGTTATCAGGGCCATTCTGATTGGCCACTGTTTGGCTTGACTCCTATTTTAAATTTAGGTAATACGGTAAACTGAAGAGCCAAGGCCGAATGAGACGGATCGAGAGCTCTGGTTTATGGACTTCCGATCCTCAGTTATTTTTCATTTGTTTTATAGTTTTATGTTTTATAGTTGTCTCTATCTATTTCATAGCAAATAGGTGTTAATTTTAGTATAGTAAATTTTTGGTTGAGAATATTTAATGAAGAAGTGAAATAATGGAATGCTAAGTTTGCTGTTTGTGGGTCAGTTTTGTATATTTGTGACTTTTTGTAATGGCTTAAAGGGATACTCTACACCTCAGAACAATATTTTTTAAAAAAAAGATAGCTTATAACCCAAATAAGAAGTATTTAACAGATATAAGTGGTCAATCTTCGAAATGTCTGTCTAAATGGGGAACGTTTCTCGACTTGCGGTTCGAGTTATGGATCACAGGTCAAAACCGGAAGTGACGTAGAAAGGAGAACTCGCAAAACCCCTTCTATAATATTTACGCTGGGGAAGATTGGCGGTGCTACGAAAAAGCTCTTCGTGTCGCGTGTTGGGCGAAAATATATAGTCCAGGCCTTACGCTTTAAATACCATCGAAAACCTTGTTTCTCTCTGAGTAATTTTAGCGTTAGATTCTTCTCGTAAATGACTTGTTAAACATCATGACAAGATCATGACAGCCATTTGTAAGTAGGCGCGACTTTCTCTAAAATTGCAGCTACGCACTTATCTACTGAGGAAACTTCAAAGATTCATTGTACAAATAATTACGTTTTTAAGTTCGCTTTCGTATATCAAGAAGTCAATTCAAGCAATAAAGTCTGATAGAGTTTATTTTACAGCAGTTGCGTTGTGTGCCCACTCTCTGTGTATCTGTTTATCACACGCGCAACACCCACAACAGTCAACGAAGTCCCGCGCTTTTAATCTGCAAAGACTACTTCATGTAACATGTCCCTTTTTCTGTAACAATAAAGATGAGGGGAAACACGTAACAGAAATAAAACGTTAAATCAAAAATCATACAAAGCTGACTTAACAATAAGAAATTAAAATGTTTTTCTTTCCAGATTATTCTTTAGCCGCAACTCAAACAGCGTTCAAAGTTCCACTTCTAAAGTGCTCATACTTCAACATCTCGTTTTCTTCAGTGCTGTAAACTCAACAAATGTTAAAAGTTCAAAGTTCATTGTCTCTAGGTGACAAAGTCATCAAATCTGGAAGGGCGCACACTGGTTCTGCCACTTCGAGTAACAACGGTTTGTTGTGGTTGCAAAGTCACAATTCATATAACACACTTCATTTGATGTTAAGGTTGTGTCCATTAGTTCCAGTTCCGACGGGTAAATAGCGGTGATATAGTTTCTAAAATTCCCATTGTTAACGCTGAATAAATCGTCGATGTAACGAAAGGTGTTGCTAAATTGAATGGCTTTGGTCATGTCTTTTTTCATTGTTCTGAGCATGAAATCATACTGGAAGGTGTGAAGGAACAAATCAGCTAACAAAGGTGCGCTGTTAGTTCCCATTGGTATACCAGTAACTTCCCAAAAACTGAAAGCGGACGTAATGTATTATATAATATATAATACAATAAACACAAAACCGTTTCCATGCCTTCATACCACTTTTTGTTTTAATCTTTGTATTTCCCGAAATTCGTCTAACTTTTCTTTGTCTCGACTGTCTTCTGCCGCCTTTTATGACCGCATTGTTGACATTGTCAAAAGTTGCGAACCTCGTAAGTCCGCTTTACGCATTTTTTTTTATTCTTGGGCGGGAAACGGGCAGTCCCAAAGGGGCAAGATCGGCCCATCTTGCCTTCTCGGGTAGCCAATCAGAGCACAGAATTCACTTCATCTTGCCCACTCGCGGGGTCCGCAATATAATAAATGGCTGAACTTGCTGGCAGAGTTGCTTTACGTGAAGGTCATGGCAAAGAAATTCTGAGTTGGCAAAAGCATTTAAAAATTACCATAAGGAAATACATGACCCTTAACGGTGAAAAGGATAACAAAATACGGAATATATAAAAGCCTTCTTACTGAAGGGCGTAGTTTCATGATGCAAGTGGATTTATCCAGTTAAGGCTCTTTCAAACGTCGTGCTATCGCTATGCTTAGCTGGCTCGACTGTAGCACGACTGCGGCACGACTTGGTTTCAGACGTCGAATTAAAAGCTGTTGCAGTAACCGAAACACTGACCAGTGATTATACGAAGCAAATCCAAAATGGCGGAAGTAATAGATGAACGTAAGCGTGCCTCTTTGTTCTTGAAACAAGCCCAATCTGCCGGGAGGAGGAAGCGTCTGGTGCCTTTCGAGTTTCAAAGGCAACGTTCCAATTTATTCTGTGCAAAATTAGACATGACTTAGAACAGCAGTTAGTGATAAGGAGTTGAACGGTTTGAGTTTGAACTAATTGTACTCTCTTATCTTGGACTGCACGCATTTCTGTAAGCATTTCTACGTTTTCTGAAGGAAGACCTCGCCCAAAGGCCGCCATCTTTCTTATGCTTGAAAACTTAGATGCACGCTTCAAACCGAAAAATGCCGGCTTAGCGAACTTTTAACATGTATTTGCAGATTTATGAATTGAGTGCGACAAGGCAGTAGCGCGACGGTTAAAACCAATTCGTGCTACTGCCGTGTTAAAATCTAATTTAACAATATCAATTGAGTTCGACAGGGCAGTAGCACGACAGATATTTGAAACTAGCCTTCAAGGCGGACAAAACTTTGTACTTGAGTCATGAGTACCTGGGCTACTCACTTTTTTAAGTGCCAGCGGTTTCCCAATTTTAATTACGTTTTCAACCTGCAAGCTGCAAGCTGCAAGCTGCAAAATTTTCCTGCCGAGTTTCATAGAATTTATAGCACCTTTCACACTGGAGTACACGAAAGATGTAAATTTACATACGTTGATGAAAATAATACCTTTTTTCTGTTCTCTGTGAATACCTTGCGTAGAATTGCACCTGTGCTTAGGTAAGCTAGCATGAGATAGCTATGACTCTAAATTACTTATCATTTGCAAAGTGCATATTCTTTCATAGACATTTTAGTTGCAGTAATTAATTACACAGTTTTCAGTTGATTTGAGGGTACACAATTTTAGCGACGAGAACTTGAAACTGGGGCAATTCCCAAAATTCCAAATATTGGAAAAATCCAAGCAAACAAAAAATCGGAAGTACTCAAAAACTGGAAAATTCCAAAACTGCAAAAGCAGCCCCCTAAATTGCAAAAATCGATTGAAAACCGCCCCAAAATTGTCAGAATTGGTAGAAACAGAGAAAGGGGGTTTTGCAGTCGGTTTTAAGTCATCGAATGATATGTTTTGGTTGTGCTGTTTTATGGTTTGTAGTCAGTATTATAAGCATGAAACTTGCTAGCAGGTCCATAACTAACCATGATTAATTGAATCAATTTTAATGTAGCTTCAGATACAACAAAACGGTTGATACTCGCATTGTCTGAAAATAGTCTCTTAACGTGTTGTTCTCTAACTAAATAAAACCATTGTAATGATCAACTTCATTGTTTTTATTTCAAGGTCAGCTAGACCACTAGCCCACGTACACATTGCTCTATCATAGCTTTTACAAATGAAACCATGCTTAGTTCTATGGTATTTACGACCCATTTCACCAATAAATGAATTACTGTAGCTAACTTTTTAGCTTGACTTTAAGAAAATGTATGAAATTTGAACTTAATAAGTTCCTTAAGAGTATCTGGTTGAAGAGTTTTCTTCGTTATTATTTTATATCTGATCTTTTTAGTGTCCATGATAAGTTCATTTACAACTTTAGATATTAGATTATTGCTGTAGAAACCAGCTTCAATTTCGATGGGTGTTTTGAAGTTATACAATATGGTTTCATCAATATAGCTTTCACCACACAGTCTCAAATCATTGATACAGTTAAACTGCTCAATAACATCATGAATACTATAAACAGGTATTGGCGAAATATTATTTTTTTTAACGAAAGCTAGTGAGCAGCACAAAGGAAGACTTCTTGTAGTTGTAAGCTTTTTTCGTTTATTTCCGACGCGTTTCGTCTCTTACTGAGACTTCTTCAGGGAATGAATACAACTAGCAAGGAGCAGCATATATAACACGTTGTGTGCGTGAGTGAAACTTCCGATAGAAATGAATAATAACTCAACTATGCTGTAAACGGGCGTAGCAAGAAACGCCTTAATACCTGTGTAATTGCATGTTGTTATATTTTTGGGGGCCATACGATTAGCGCTAATCTAACAATATACTAGGATGACACTTACAAATATCAATATTGACTACTGACATTATCCGGTATTTGATCAGTGGTACACCATTGCAGAGCTCTTGGAAAATAATCATCTAACATAAAATAACATTGCTAAGGAATAAAATCACACATTTTTTTCAACAAACCATGAGCTAAAATAGTGTGTGATTGATTAGACCAATTAAAATCATGAATTTGGAACATATCAAATAGTTTATCACGGATAGTCACTCAAAAGCTACATATTTTTATTGTGATCAATGAACCCATCCAGATACCCTCTTGGTGAACATTGTAAATATTCAACATAATAGTTAGTCTTTTTGACATCACAATTTATTGCTTCATTCATTTTGGCTTCTTCGGTAATACTAAAATGTTATTCTCTTTTTCTATTGCCCTGATCTCATCAACAGAATCAATTTTTGTAATATTATCATGGTGTCTCGACCATTTTAATTCAGACATATATTTTTAAAGATGATTGGAACCACCTTGATTTGCTTTAGAAGCGAGCAGTTTGAGTTTAAGATCAGTAATGGGTAACAGATGATTGTCTTTTACAATATAAACCGATGGATAGATGAGGTCACGCTTAAGATGACTGTAGTAAAAGGCGTTGACTATGGTTAAGAAAAGGTAGTCAAAGTTTACTATAGTAAATCAGATAAACTTGTGATAAACGAACTCGATTCAGGTCGGTTTACTATAGTAAGCTTTGCTTTTATCCTGCCGCCGTTGCCAACGCGACAGACTAGACGGACGTTTATTATAGTAAAGTGAGAAAAGCCGGTCACATTACCAAACGTCTTAACTATGGTAAACGGTGCTTTACTATAGTTAAAGAGAACCCAGGTGTGACCACAGCCTATGTCACATTTAGTGTACTACCATCATTTGTAAATGCTGAAAATGTGCTATTATGGTGACAATTCTTTGCCCATTCAACAAGTTCGTCAGTGGAGATCATTGGTGGATAAACAACAAAACCATATATTTCATTCTTTAACTTTTCATAATCATATTATTTAAAACCTCTTTTACCACGTACTTGAGACCAAACACAAGTGTCTTTACCATATGATTTGATTTTTTGATCACTAAGAATATAAGATTCAAGTTTGGGAGAACCAGGCCTTTCTTTGAAGAATTTTCTCTGATCATGAGGAATTACCTTACCTCCTAATCCAATAATCACCTCACCAGAAAGTGGACTAAAGTTGCTTTTCAAAAGTGCGTACATCATAAATGTACACATATCAACATTATCGGGAATATGCTCAGTAAATTGAAAGCAAGTTGAAGAGTAAATTGAACAGTCCGAGAAACTGGAAAAGTTGGAATCATCGCTAACGTAGCTTTATAACAATTTCATTACGTTTGGAAATTAAATGGAGCAGTGATTTCATAGGAATACACAAGTCCATCTTATCTTGAAAACAAGAAATACGCCTCATGTACCCAGCTTCTATGTAAACCGACAAAAACCTACCCCAGGAATAGCCCTTTGTACGCACATTTCCATGTTTAAAAATATATTTTTTGGATTCCCTGTTTGACACAACCTAATGTTAAAAAATCAGGGACAAAAGTGTTGAGACATTTGAGCGAAAGAAACACTTCTTCACCAAGGGGTCTCCTTTCCTAGCTGAAAAAAAAGAAAAGAAGCAAAAAACACTGTTTTCTTCAATAGCGACCCCTTCCCCTTTTTTCAATGTTGAAGCATACTTTGTGGACACTGTCAAGAGTTTGCAACATTAAAATGGGGGGAGGGGGACGCAATATTAGCAGTGGGGATGGGATGATTCACGAGTTGAACGAAGTTTCTTTTCGGGCAGTGTGTCAACTAATTTCCTCCCTGCGACCCTAAGACCTAAAGAATTATAGAGTAATATCAATGTTGTCAAATTTTAATAGACTCTGAGAAATTGTTGGAAAGGAGAATGCAATATTTTATTGGGAAGCATAATATCTTATCTTTTTGCCAACATGGCTTTCGACGAAAGTATTCATTACAACCCATCATGCGATCCTACATACTGTCAATACCATTCAATCAAACAGGGACAAAAAAAGTTCTTTTCTTGTGGAGTATTTATTGATTTACAGAAAGTTTTTGTCACAGTACATGATGAAATTCTTCTGCAGAAAATACATTATTATGGATTCCGAGGAACGGTTATTATGTGGTTTGCACCTTATCTTCAAGGTAAATTGCAAACCAGCCAAGTTGCGCCGTTCCTCAATGGTCAGTGTTAGAATCGTTGTTATCTATCTCTCCTTTATATTAATGAAATTGAACGTTGCTTCAAAACATTTAAATTTAATCTGTTTGCTGATGACACAAATTTACTTTTTGCTGATAATAACTTAAAATCCCTTGAAATAGTTTCAACAAAGAACTCTGTAACTGATATGTTTGAATCTGCTCAAATAAACTTACCCTTAATGTTAAAAAGTTCAATTATGTTATTTTTCGTTCATATCAAACGAAATTAACATACAAGCCTATTATTAATATCTACAACAGTGATCTTTGTAAGTTTACTGAACTTAGTGGTAAAGATTATAAAGATGGTTTTCA
>BLFK01001131.1:577587-580087 GCA_014634185.1 Astreopora myriophthalma | reverse complement strand
GAAAATTATTGACACCACACTGTAATCAGGTCGACAATCAGACATATCTTGATGCTACTCTGATTTTATGAACATGAAAAGTTACAAATCATTTCGGCACTCCTACCTAGTGTTCTAGTCGGCGTGATCTAACACTGCAACAAAATTTCTTGAATTATATGCTTGGCAGAAAGCAGTTTTAGCAAGGGTCTACATATGGTTCTGTAAAACAGCTGTGCGAGAAACGAAACACCTCCGACGGGACTCGAACCCGCAATCTTCGGCTTGTCCAACTTAGGAGGCCGACGCCTTATCCATTAGGCCACGGAGACATCTCCTACAACTGCTCATGTTGCTCATGTTCATTCGGCTTCGTGAATCCCTTGTAAATTGCTTAAATTGGAAAATTAACTGCGATGATCATTTTTCACATTCGTTTAAAGTTATATTTTGATGGCGTTACAACAATTCATTTCTTGGTTTTTGTTACTGACATGATAATAGTAATAAAACACAACACAAAACAAAACAAAACGAAGTATCGCAAAAGTTTCAGTGCTAAGCTAGGTATCCACCGAACCACCACTGGGTCGTGGCACCATATCCCGCGGTGCAGCGAAAGTTTACATTGATACTACCATAGAAACCAAAGTTGTCTTCACTGGTCTTCACACAGTTGGCAATAAGTATTTAATTTAAGAGCTTTAAAATGCTTAGAGAACATAACTGAATTTGTTAGACTCAAGTTACCCACATCTCCACCTAAGGAAACACGTACCCACCTATTTTGGGTTTCTCAGATAGGAATGTGCGTATTGTTTTCTGTGTGTCCCTGCGTGATACCTGTGATCGATTTTACCTGAAACATGTATGCCCAACTTAAAGGATCCGTCATACTTCTAGGAACAAATGAGAGGTGCACGTGTACAGTTCAAGCTACCCACGTTTCTGGGAGCAGGACCATAAGCACATACACTATCCACAGTTGACCGATACCTTGGCGCAAATAAAACCGTAGGGCTCACGTATTTCCCGTATAGAGCCCGTACACGTAAGTGGCCTGACAGCTTTGTGACAACTCATGGGCTCAAGTCACCTATATTCCGGTTAAAGAACACGATACCAAATTCACACGCTTATCTCCTGTATGCGCACAAAATAATACAAAATACGATTTTCCAGAGATTCTTTAACAATATGGACTCAAAATTAAGTTTGCTCAGTACGGTGGGGTGAATGAATCTGACATGCATGTCTCGTTGTATTTAACTACATGGTTCTGACGTTATACATTTTAAAACCTCATAATCTGTTGCCTTATGCCTTATATGACTTATTGATGACTCCGAGTTGTGACTTCGCGCTACCCATATTTTCCTTTTGGATAATCCCTTAGGGCATTTCCTGCTCGACGTCATCATTACCCGCAAGAGACGATCTTGTTACCCGCTACTACTTCAACTTGTGGGCGTTTGGAAATGAAACATCATCAATACCCATTTATTCCGTACGCGATTAGTTTGTCTGGCAAATCGAGATTTTGTCTGGTATACAAACCATATACGTAATACTATATACGCGCGGAATATTATGATACCTCCTCGGCATTTTTCCTCTTGGCAAAACACCTGGGGGGGGGGGGCAAAAACCACTTATATTTCGTCACCGGTCTATGTCACCGTAAATCACGTGAGATATGTGTGCGCTCCTCTGCTTTCAGTTGCTTGCTAACCTTCTAAGCGTTTGGACTTACATCGACCATCTTCACTCAAATAATTACTTTTCTGGGATTTGTCCTGGACTCTAGGACTATGAGTGTTTGCCTCACCCAACAAAAGCAACAACTACTGGAAAATGCCTGCCTACATATGATCAGGGTTCAGAGGCCATCAGTTAGACTTGTTGCACAGCTGTTGGAACTAATGACCTCTAGCTTCCCTGGGGTAATGTAAGGGCCCCTGTGTTACCGCAGACTCAACATGGAAAAAAACACAACAACAAAGTCCTGGCACAATGCGGGGATTTTGAGAGTACCATGAAATTAGAACCCATAATTCTTGAAGATATGAATTTCTGGATAAATACCATTCACTAATCATATTATGTCATTCATCATTTGGGAATCCCATGTTACCTTATACACAGATGCCTCTACAACTGGGTGAGACTGTGATTTTCAGGGAACTCCCACAGGGGGGTTATGTTAGGTATGTATGATGTAAATATCGTTCTTTGTTAATGTCTATTAATCCCGGCATGCGTTAACTATAATTCTAATCTGTTAAGAGATTTCGAATACTCCCCTGTAAACAAGATAAGTGAATAAACTGTGGGATATTTGGAACCTTGGCGATTGTTGCGACTAGCAGCACAGCATTTATTGTAAATGATCTATTAAAAACTACTAAACCTGGCAAGGCAAAGAATGTACTAAGTTAGAATTTCTGTCATTTGACGAAGATCCTCGAATCTGTGTGGTGAGGTACCTTTCCGAATACCTGGAAAAGACCAAGGACATAAG
>BLFK01001131.1:555087-572587 GCA_014634185.1 Astreopora myriophthalma | reverse complement strand
ACTTAGTTACTTAGATATAGTTTATTTTCTTAGTTTTTGTCTATGTAACTGTAGGCATGTGTTCCTTTAAATACAGATTAACCTTACAGCTAACTTTAGTTTCATTTATTTCGAGGAGGTGGTGCTACCACTGCAGCTGATAGGCATGTGTCTGATCGATTGAAAGATTGCGGGTTCGAGTCTCGTCGGAGGTGTTTCTACTTGATTAAAGTTGAATTGAAATTTTGTATTTCAGTGTCATTATGTCACTTCATTGTTTATTGAAGTACTCTTACACCAAGACGAGCCAGTGGCTTAATCTGCCGAATTTAGTTGTTAAGAAACATAAATTTCCGATGCAAAATGATGTTATCATGGGAGAACGTGTCCTTAAAACAAGGTTGAAGTAACTTCTTCGGTATATCCTATAATGCATTTACATATTATTTTAGAAAACCTCGAGGCGCATAAGACGAAAGAAATCATTTAGAATAGGTCAGTGTCAAATACACAAAGCAGACCATTGTGTTTACAATGCAAATGAGCGGTGACAACAGTACTCCCATTGCTTAAAAAAGGAAATAATAATAGTCCCCAGTCTGCATTTTATACTGACCAAATTTCGAATCCATATGTTTTATGTTTAATGTACGTACGCATGTACCTACCTACCTATCTACCTACCTCCCTAACTACCTACCTACCTACCTACCTGCCTGTCTGCCTGCCCACCTACCTTCCTACTCAAGGTTCTGACTATGCGACTGCTCTAACGCAGTGCTTCCACGTGGCCAACACCGTCTCCAATCTATTTAAGTTACCACTATCAAATCTCATTGTCAACCCATGTGCGTGAACAGTTCTTCCTGGATGACAATAGTATAACCCAACTTGATAAACCTACAAGCCACAACAATACTTTAGATTTCCTGGTTACCAACAATCCATCACTTATCAAATGAGCTAAAGTAATTTCATGTGCAAGGAATAGAACTAATCTGCCCTGGATCAATGCTTTCATGATTTGAAACGTTTGATCCGAAAGAGAGACAAGTACTTCAAAATCAATAACATACCGCGCAACCCTAGAGATATCACTCATCATAAATCGCTAAAAAAAGGGAATGAGTAAACAATTCGTCAGGCCAATTAGGATTACGTGAACAGCATGTTTGCGGAATTAGATGGTCGGAGTAATGGGCAACAACAGAAAAAAAGTAGTTGTAGTTAACCGTAACGGTCGTTGTCCTTTACAAAACATGCACGCATTGACAAAATAGGCATCGCTTCGTCATTCTACAGCCTGCCCATGTTAGAAAGCCACATCTCAATCATTAGGCCACTGAGTCCTGCATGGTGACAGATAGCGCATGGAAGTCATTGCTTATAATATGTTGTTTCTGGAGAGTGGTCAAACGGACCATTTTTGATGGTTGTTTATTTGGAACAGAAATCAAGGAGGGAGAGAGGAGTGTTTCTGGGCAGACAATCATGACGGTCACTTTGGTTGGTGGTGTGCATGGATAATTTAAGTTACAAGAATTACCACTGAGAAATTTTAGCAAGAGATTACGGATATCTTCGATAAAAGAGCTGTAAGCGAAATGAAATACCTCCGACGGCGGGACTTGAAAACGTAATCTTCGGCTCGTCCAGGTTAGGAGGCCGACGCCGTATCCGTTACCCCACGGAGGCAGCTTACTTCGCGTTGGAAGATAGCAGATGAAAGTAATGGGTCGTGATGTTGTTCTCGGAAGGTCGTTGTAAAGGGGTCATTTTATACGGACACTTACTTGGAACAGAAATTGAGGAGAGAGAAAAGACTATAGCTGGCCAGACAAGAGTCGTTTTCGTTGCAAGAACTTAAGTTTAACAATGCGTAACTTCCAAACAACCCCCAAAGCTGACTGACGCTTTACAGTGTGACTGTCGATCACCGTAGGACTTTCTGCACTCTGCCGCATAGCTCCTGTAGCACAGTCGGTCAGAGCGTCGTACTGATAGGCAGTGCTGGCGATGGTCATCGAAGGTGCTGAAGTAATACGGAGGTCGCGGGTTCGAAACCCGGCGGGAGCATTTTTTTATTAAATTTCATTCTCCATCGTCTTTCCAAAGTTGTAGTTTTTCATCAACTTGAAAGAAAATGCGGTACCCTAGCATTCCATAGTCTGATTTGGCTCCAGGTCCAGTTGATTGGACACTGAGGAAAAAATATAAACGATGGAAGGAGCCAGGCTGCGCTTGTCTAGCGTTGGGTATGTGTGGGTATCGTACAAAGGGCCCAAATACACGTTTCGTCAACATCGTATGGTGGAAACAAGCATGAAAGACCCCACTTTTTCATTATATTTTGTCATGTCCTTGACTTGTTATAACATGACACAGTTTTATTGTACTCGGTTTCTATACGAAATCGCCTTAAAGGTTGTTTTAATCATTGCAATCAGAAAGTAGCTTAGTGCACATACTCATGTATGAATCAAGCAAATTTTATCGTAACTTTAAATTGACAATGGTCATACTCTTTTTATTGGCCTAATTGACCAGACCTGACAAACGTAATGTTATTAATTGATCATCCCTCAGCTAGGTGAGGTTAGTGATTGGTGCGTTTCGATTCGCCTTTTGTTGGTCAAATGTCTATTTTCAGTAAATTAGTCAGTTATGCCTGCGCTTAAACCATTTAGGAATTTTCTCGTTTCTTGGTGCAGACTGGAGACTGTCAACAGCGATTGGTGCGTTTCGATCAGTCTCTTGTTTTACAAACGTCTATAGATCTGTTGTTAATAATATTAATCACTTAACATGCCGGGACTGTAGCTAGTGACGACAAAAGTCGTAACTGATTTGGGCCAAGGCATAACTGATTACTATTATTAACAACAGATCTATAAACGTTTGTAAAACAAGAGACTGATCGAAACGCACCAATCACTGTTGACAGTCTCCAGACTGCACCAAGAAACGAGAAAATTCCTAAATGGTTTGAACGCAGGCATAACTGACTAATTTACTGAAAATAGACATTTGACCAACAAAAGGCGAATCGAAACGCACCAATCACTAACCTCACGTAGCTGAGGGATGATCAATTAATAATAACATTACGCTTGTCAGTTCTGGTCAATTAGGCCAATAAAAAGAGTATGACCATTGCCAATTTAAAGTTACGATAAAATTTGCTTGGTTGATACATGAGCATGTGCACTAAGCTACTTTCTGATTGCAATGATTAAAACAACCTTTAAGGTGATTTCCTAGAAACCGAGTACAATGAAACTGTGTAATGTTATAACAAGTCAAGGACATGACTTAAATGTAATGAAAAAGTGGAGTCTTACATGCTTGTTTCCACCATACGATGTTGACGAATACGTGTATTTGGGTTCTTTGTACGATACCCACACATACCCAACGCTAGACAAGCGAAGCTTAAATTTGAAGCGTATACCATGATAACACGCAGAGCCTAGCTCCTTCCATCGTTTATATTTTTTCCTCAGTGTCCAATCGAATGGAACCCGAGCCAAATCAGACTATGGAAAGGGTACCGTGTTTCCTTTCAAGTTGATGAAAAACTACGACTTTAGAAAGACGATGGAGAATGAAATTTAATATAAAAATGCTCCCACCGGGGTTCGAACCCGCGACCTTCGCATTACTTCAGCACCTTCGATGACCATCGCCAGCACTGCCTATCAGTACGACGCTCTGACCGACTGTGCTACAGGAGCTATGCGGCAGAGTGCAGAAAGTCCTACGGTGATCGACAGTCACACTGTAAAGCGTCAGTCAGCTTTGGGGGTTGTTTGGAAGTTACGCATTGTTAAACTTAAGTTCTTGCAACGAAAACGACTCTTGTCTGGCCAGCTATAGTCTTTTCTCTCTCCTCAATTTCTGTTCCAAGTAAGTGTCCGTATAAAATGACCCCTTTACAACGACCTTCCGAGAACAACATCACGACCCATTACTTTCATCTGCTATCTTCCAACGCGAAGTAAGCTGCCTCCGTGGGGTAACGGATACGGCGTCGGCCTCCTAACCTGGACGAGCCGAAGATTACGTTTTCAAGTCCCGCCGTCGGAGGTATTTCATTTCGCTTACAGCTCTTTTATCGAAGATATCCGTAATCTCTTGCTAAAATTTCTCAGTGGTAATTCTTGTAACTTAAATTATCCATGCACACCACCAACCAAAGTGACCGTCATGATTGTCTGCCCAGAAACACTCCTCTCCCTCCTTGACTTCCGTTGCAAATAAACAACCATCAAAAATGGTCCGTTTGACCACTCTCCAGAAAAAAACATATTATAAGCAATGACTTCCATGCGCTATCTGTCACAATGCAAGACTCAGTGGCCTAATGATTAAAATGTCGGCTTTCTAACATGGGCAGGCAGTAGAATGAAGAAGCGGTACCTGTTTTGTCAATGCGTGCGTGCTGTATAAAGGACAACGACCGTTACGGTTAACTACAACTAAAATTTTTCTGTTGTTTCGCATTACTCCGACCATCTAATTCCCCAAACATGCTGTTCACGTAATCCTAATTGGCCTGACGAATTGTTTACTCATCCCCTCTTGTTAGCGATTTATGATGAGTGATATCTCTAGGGTTGCGCGGTATGTTATTGATTTTGAAGTACTTGTCTCTCTTTCGGATCAAACGTTTCAAGTCATGAAAACATTGATCCAGGGCAAATTAGTTCTATTCCTTGCACGTGAAATTACTTTAGCTCATTTGATAAGTGATAGATTGTCGGTAACCAGGAAATCTAAAGTATTGTTGTGCCTTGTAGGTTTATCAAGTTGGATTGTAGTATTGTCATCCAGGAAGAACTGTTCACGCACATGGGTTGACAATGAGATTTGATAGTGGTAACTGAAATAGATTGGAGAGTGTGTTGGCCACGTGGAAGCACTGCGTTAGAGCACTCGCATAGTCTGGACCTTGAGTAGATAGGTACGTGGGCAGACAGACAGACAGGCACACGAGCAGGTATGTAGGTAGTTAGGTAGGTAGGTAGTTAGGGAGGTAGGTAGGTAGGTACGTGCGTACGTACGTTAAACATAAAACATATGCATTCGATATCTGGTCAGTATAAAATGCAGACTGGAGATTATTATTATCTCCTTTTTTAAGCAATGGGAGTATTGTTGTCACCGCTCAGTTGCATTGTGAGCACAAAGGTCTGCTTTGTGCATTTTACACTGACCCATTCTAAATCAGTTCTTTCGTCTTATGCGCCTCGAGGTTATGCATTATAGGATATACCAAAGAAGTTACTTCAACATTGTTTTGAAGACACGTTCTCCCATATGTAATAACATCATTTTGCATCGGAAATTTATGTCTCTTAACAACTAAATTCGCCAGATTAAGCCACTGGCTCGTTTCGGTGCAAGAGTACTTCAATAAACAATGAAGTGACATAATGACACTAAAATAGAACATTTCAATTTGGCGTCTTTTCTGTGCTATATCGAACACTAGGTTACCAGGCTAATAAAAGTAGAAACACCTCCGACGAGACTCGAACCCGCAATCTTCGGCTTATCCGTCGGTTAGGAGGCCGACGCCTTATCCATTAGGCCACGGAGGCAACTCTTGCGGAGGGTCAGCTAGCAGATCAAGATAATTTCTTATCAAAGGGGTGGTCTTCAAATATCATCTAACAGATCGTTTCGAACGAATATTGGAGCTGAGAAAAACGGCTGTCACTGGACAAAACACATTCCACAGCTGGCTAACGCGACTGTGTTCATCACCATCAAACAACTTTCGTTTTCCTTAATACCCCCTGGACCAACATACAATTAGACAAGTGCCCACCTTTAAACGGGGAACTGGCTGCTGCTCTGGGTTAATAACTTAGATGACAAAGAAAGGGACTGAAATGCACACTAGGACAGATAATGGGAGTTCAAATTCCTTAAGAACACCATTTTCTCCGGACAGAACCCCCTCTCGTTGCCAAATCGTTCAAGCACAAACAGTACAAAGCTATTTTTAGGCAAAAGATACCCTAGGAAGACACTACACATTTGGCTGAGAAAAAAATAGCAAAGAAATAAGAAGAGCATGGGTTGTATGCAAACACCGTGCCTCAATTACTCAAATTTCTCTTCGAGTGTAAAGAAGGCAACTTCAGGTATGGGGCAAGTCTGGGGTTGAAGTTTTATCTAGCTATAAACTTTGGATTTGTCATCAAATTTTTTTCAGTTTCTTTGGTCAGTGCCCCATTGACGGAACAACAGTCTCTCCTAGTCACATCTAGACTGCAACTCCTTATCTCAGCATCACGCATCAAGTGCCCGGCTAGCTCAGTCGGTGGAGCATGAGACTCTTAATCTCAGGGTCGTGGGTTCGAGCCCAACGTTAGGCGGTATCCTTTTACTTCTTCTTGAAAAGCCCCTTCAGGAACCCCCACCTCGTTGACGAATTGTTCACGCACAAACAATGCAAAGCTATTTGGCCTATACGAGGAGGCTCCACCCTCAAGGGGTACCTTCTTCACGCTTCAAGTATACAGAGGAACTTTGAAATTTCTGTGTTGTTTTGTTTTTGTTTTTGTTTCGTTTGTTTGTTTGTTTGTTTGTTTTTTTCGTTCGAAAAGAGCATGGAAATTTCCATCTTCATTTGGCAGACTGCATCGACTGTATCGACTGTATCAAAGGCTGCGCTCAAGTCTAATAAGACAAGTAGAACAGCATGCTGAGAATTCATTTTCATCAGAATATCGTTAGTAACTTTCAAAAGTGCCGTTTCTGTACTATGGTTCTTTCTGTACGCAGATTGTAGCGAAGGGTAAAGATCGTGTTTTTTCATATGATTGTCAATTTGAATAAACACAGCTTTTTCAGTTACTTTTGAAATGAAGGAAAGATTGCTTACAGGCCGGTAATTCTTGAAAACAGTGTCATGACCAGCCTTATTAAGAGTTGGCAAAACTAAGGCTTCTCTCCATGCTGAGGGAAAATAACCACTATCAAGTGAAATGTTTATCATTTTAGTTATCACTGGTAGAAGGACATCGATACATTTGAGTAACAGAGGTGTGGGTATCGGGTCAAGAGCAGACGATTTCTTAGCCAGATTCATAATAATGCTATGAGCTTCTTCTTCTGTGATTGCTTGGAAACTTCTAAATGACGGACATTGTGGATCCATAATGGGAGCACAATCAAGCATGTGACCGTAAAAAAAAAAATCGACCCTATAAACATGAACAATGACGCCACTACTCTCTCAACAGTTGTTGTACTCAACTGACAACTCTACGAAAAAATGCTCAGCAGCGTTAACGGTCTATTTTTGTAAAGGATTAATAAGCAGTTTTTTTCCAAAGTGATCTTTCGGTTTGGAAATTGTTTTGTTGCTATATCTCATGAAGGTATTTTCAGAGGACCACCCGGCACTGTCCATGATAGTGGTTATTGAGATTTCTTGAGCCTTTGCTGCTGAGGTTGACGCAGCCCTCGTGCTGTGGGCACCAAAGGTGGAGGTATCTATGCCAGCGAGCTTTAACTCGTGCTGCAACCATGTACTAACGGTGTCCTTGGAGATGGGCCTGTGTGGTTTCTGATAACTAACAAGTAACTTTTGATGATCATGCCTTATGTCCTTGGTCCTTTCCAGGTATTCGGAAAGGTACCTCACCACACAGATTCGAGGATCTTCGTCAAATGACAGAAATTCTAACTTAGTACATTCTTTGCCTTGCCAGGTTTAGTAGTTTTTAATAGATCATTTACAATAAATACTGTACTGCTAGTCGCAACAATCGCCAAGGTTCCAAATATCCCACAGTTTATTCACTTATCTTGTTTACAGGGGAGTATTCGAAATCTATTAACAGATTAGAATTATAGTTAACACATGCCGGGATTAATAGACATTAACAAAGAACGATATTTACATACCCACTGGTGTCTCTCAAATCTGCAACTAGTAGTGTCGGCTTCAACGATCTTATCATTCAATTACGCAAGGCATTGTTACGTCATGTCACACAAAAACGTCAAGCATTAATTTCGTGTTAGAACGAAACAAATGCAACCATGGAGTAGAGACTTTCATGTCCCTCGTAGTTAAGGCACACTGTGACCACTTTATAGTAAATGCATCCACAGTGACAGCACCTGGGTCAGGCTTGTACGAAACATAAGGTTGAAGTCTATAGTTGAGTCTAGAGGCAAATAGGTCAATATTAGGTTTTACTTACAGTCTACAGACACCCCCTTCATACAATTCTTGATTAAGGGCCCTCTCCAGGTCTCTACGATATTGTCTGGATTCTCTGTCAGCAACCATATACCTCTGTGAATACACCAAGACCATACCTACTTGTTAAGCTCATTAAGTTTCCAGGAGTGACTAGTACCCACGTTATTAACGATTGTGACTGCTGTCAATTGTCCACCATGAGTTTCACATGTTGTTGGCTAATCTTTTCCTCAAAACATTTTAGTCCTAGTTTGATAGCCAACAGTTTCAAGGTAATTAATGTAATTTTGGGCCTCAGTTAAGCTCCATAACCCCCCTGTGGGAGTTCCCTGAAAATCACAGCCTCACCCAGTTGTAGAGGCATCTGTGTATAAGGTAACATGGGATTCCCCAATGATGAATGACATAATATGATTAGTGAATGGTATTTATCCAGCAATTCATATCTTCAAGAATTGGGGGTGTTAATTTCATGGTACTCTCAAAATCCCCGCATTGTGCCAGGACTTTTTTTTTTTTCCATGTTGAGTCTGCGGTAACACAGGGGCCCTTACATTACCCCAGGGAAGCTAGAGGTCATTAGTTCCAACAGCTGTGCAACAAGTCTAACTGATGGCCTCTGAACCCTGATCATATATAGGCAGGCATTTTCCAGTAGTTGTTGCTTTTGTTGGGTGAGGCAAACACTCATAGTCCTAGAGTCCAGGACAAATCCCAGAAAAGTAATTATTTGAGTGAAAATGGTCGCTGTAAGTCCAAACGCTTAGAAGGTTAGCAAGCAACTGAACGCAGAGGAGCGCACACACATCTCACGTGATATACGGTGACATAGACCGGTGACGAAATATAAGTGGTTTTTGCCCCCCCCCCCCAGGTGTTTTGCCAAGAGGAAAAATGCCGAGGAGGTATCATAATATTCCGCGCGTATATAGTATTACGTATATGGTTTGTATACCAGACAAAATCTCGATTTGCCAGACAAACTAATCGCGTACGGAATAAATGGGTATTGATGATGTTTCATTGCCAAACGCCCGCAAGTTGAAGTAGTAGCGGGTAACAAGATCGTCTCTTGCGGGTAATGATGACGTCGAGCAGGAGATTCCCTAAGGGATTATCCAAAAGGAAAATATGGGTAGCGCGAAGTCACAACTCGGAGTCATCAATAAGTCATATAAGGCATGAGGCAACAGATTATGAGGTTTTAAAATGTATAACGTCAGAACCATGTAGTTTGATACAACGAGACATGCATGTCAGATTCATTCACCCCACCGTACTGAGCAAACTTAATTTTGAGTCCATATTGTTAAAGAATCTCTGGAAAATCGTATTTTGTATTATTTTGTCCGCATGCAGGAGATAAGCGTGTGAATTTGGTATCGTGTCTCTTTAACCGGAAAATAGGTGACTTGAGCCCATGAGTTGTCAAAAAGCTGTCGGGCCACTTACGTGTACGGGCTCTATACGGGAAATACGTGAGCCCTACGGTTTTACTTGCGCCAAGGTATCGGTCAACTGTCGATAGTGTATGTGCTTATGGTCCTGCTCCCAGAAACGTGGGTAGCTTGAACTGTACACGTAAACCTCTCATTTGTTCCTAGAAGTATGACGGATCCTTTAAGTTGGGCATACATGTTTCAGGTAAAATCGATCACAGGTATCACGCAGGGACACACAGAAAACAATACGCATATTCCTATATCTCAGAAACCCAAAATAGGTGGGTACGTGTTTCCTTAGGTGTAGATGTGGGTAACTTGAGTCTAACAAATTCAGTTATGTTCTCTAAGCATTTTAAAGCTCTTAAATTAAATACTTATTGCCAACTCATGTTTCGCGCATGTGTTAAGCGCTCAGCATTCAGGCAAACGGGCTACTAGTTCTTGCTGGGTGCCTCCCAGAGTGTTTCCTTCGGCTCGCTCATTGTGTGAAAAGAAAAGATAGTGCAGTAAAAATGACCTTCACTATTTTCGTCCTGTTTTGCGTTGTGGCAAGTTCCTTTGAAAAAGGAGAGGTAAGTTTATTTGGTTCTTGGCTGCTTTAAGTCTGCTCTAGTAGTCTATACATGAGCTATAGTCACTCACGTTGAACGCTGACTGTTCCAAACAATTTTCGCAAAGTGATCATTCATGGGGAGTACTGTACTGTCCCAGGCCTGTGAAAATAGCCCAAATCGGCTAACTCCATGTTCTACCCAATTCAAATCCTTTGGGAATAAAAGGTTTTGTACCAAGTATTTCCATATCATTTGAATGTGAATGCTACAACATGGGTTCCTGAAATACAATAAACAAAGCATCTTAATCCCGGGAGATATGAATTGGGTACAATATTGAGTTAGCTGATTTGGTGTATTGGTTTCATTGTTTTTGAAACGATACAATTACCCCATTTATAAAATGTTTTGTAAAACATTAGTCTTGTAGTTAGTTCATGAGCCACATAAACCATATTCATGCTTGGCCTACTTCCAGGAGCCTGTTGCGAATGCCAGGACTCAGAGGCGGTACTTCGGAAGCTGCACTTTAATTTCCACAAAAATCAGAGGTTCAGAGTCAGCGGACTTTTGCACGTTACACTGCCCAGGCGTGTAAAAACTTAATTCTAATTGGTTGAGACTCGTTCGCCTGATCACAAGAGTAACCTACGATTTTTGAACCTTCATCCTATTTTGTTCAAAGCAGCCTTTGTTAAATAGACCTTTTAGACCTTTGCTAAATAGCTGTCAAAATGCACTATAATTGATTTCTGTTCTAAAAGTACTAAATCAAGTTATGTCGCACAAAGGTCTTACACTGTTATTTACCACGAAAGTCCAGGCTCCTTGCATATCTCTCAGCCATTTTTAACATAGATTGTACAGTTAATAAATAAATAAATAAATAAATAAATAACGTGGCACTAAATCTACTTCCGCATTTTTTTAAATATAAATTATTGAAGAAAGTTTATCTTGGTGTGGTGATTACTTTCCAGCAATTAAATAAATAAATAAATAAATTTGTCTTTTGCAACTAAATCCCATTCAGCAATGAAGCCATGTTTCATATGGGCACCATAACAATGCCATTCTGTGATGCAGTGTGGTTCTATGAATACGTTAAAAAACTGGGTTAAAAAAAATGAAAAAAATTCCTTTAATTGCAGACTTCAGATCCTATCTATGTGGATAACGGATGCATCGCGCGATCCTGTTTGGACTATCTGGAGCATGGCAAGTTGGAAAATGGCTACTACTTGCTTTTCGACGATCACAACCAACGTTACGTGGCTTACTGCGACCTCTCGTCTGAACCGGGTTCAGCCTGGATCCTGGTCATTTCTAGGAACCATGCATACAGGAACCTGCCAAACTTCAGGAGTGAAACATTTCTGCAAGATGCGCCAATCAACCAGAATACACCAAACTGGAATGTCTATCGCCAGACTCTGGCTCGCATGAAAAAACTTCGGAGCAATTCCACACACTGGCAAGCCTGCAGCTTCAACCGACCCAGCTTTAAAAACCTCGAGACATCAATTTACTACAAAATAAAGATTACGTCCGAGGCAAGTTTAGTGATCTTGACGTCACTACCTTTCTTGGTAGCGGAGTATGCCATAAAGTGGAATATGTCAATGTTCGCGGACACGTGGCTGGAAGTGGCACTACCGTACGGTTATGGCAAGTTCACAACACTTACCTTCTTCACACTGACAGCAGTATACCTGGCAGCTGTGCATTCAGAGCAAACGCTGGATCCGCCCCCAGTGAAGACAACTTTGGTTTCTATGGTAGTATCAATGTAAACTTTCGCTGCACCGCGGGATATGGTGCCACGATCCAGTGGTGGTTGGGTGTATACCTAGCTTAGCACTGAAACTTTTGCGATACTTCATTTTGTTTTGTTTTGTGTTGTGTTTTATTTATTACTATTATTATCATTATTATTTATTTATTTTTATCATGTCAGTAACAAAAACCAAGAAATGAATTGTTGTAATGCCATCAAAATATAACTTTAAACGAAAGTGAAAAATGATAATCGCAGTTAATTTTCCAATTTAAGCAATTGGAAAGAAGAAGCCTGAAAAAATCAGGGCTTCAACTGGATTCGAATGACGGGATCCGTGACCTCCGCGATGCCGGTGCGATGCTCTACCAACTGAGCTACGAAGCCACACATTGGGAACGAGGTCAGTTTAGTGAGTTCATATCTCCCGTGAGGAGTGAAATGATGTGAAGTATATATGAAAGAATGATCATGGCAGCTTTTTCAGGCTTCTTCTTTCCAATTGCTTAAATTGGAAAATTAACTGCGATGATCATTCTTCACTTTCATCTACAACCGCAGTTCACATATGAATTATTTCATATATACTTCACATCATTTCACTCCTCACGGGAGATATGAACTCACTAAATTGACCTCGTCCCCAATGTGTGGCTTCGTAGCTCAGTTGGTAGAGCATCGCACCGGTATCGCGGAGGTCACGGGTTCGAATCCCGTTGAAGCCCTGATTTTTTCAGGCTTAATTGGAAAATGAACTGCGATGATCATTCTTCACTTTCATCTACAACCGCAGTTCACATATGAATTATTTCATATATACTTCACATCATAACTTTAAACCTTGAGCAGTCGTATAGTCACAGCAGACAGACAATTTAAGGAACCAATCGCCAATTAAGACTATCAAATGAACCAATCAAAACTCATAGCTACCAAATTCAGTACACGCAAGCGTGCATCATAATCTTGCTGAGGACGCTCGTTATGTGGACGAATGTAAAGCCAAAAGGAATGTTTACTCTGGCCGAAGGCATAGAGTTTAAGGATCACCTTACCTATTGTTTCAAGAGTTTTCTTTCCCTTTACCAGCGGTCGGGAAACGAGCGACTCTGGGAATATTACAATTGAAGTCCAAAGTTATTGGACTTCAAATGATTGAACCGATTGAACTGCGCATGCGCAGCCTAAAACAAACATAGCGTCCTAGTCTTCGACCGAAGAGGCAAAAAAGTATGCTTTAAAAGTTGTTGGCAAGGTTAAAAGTTTACAACGAAAACGACTAGCGATTCTTACTCTTATTGGCCGGTTTTGGTATTTTTTTTATTAATTGTTACTATTTTTTTGTATTTTTTGTACTTTCTTAATGAAATGATTGTGAAGCGTGGGTTAGAAATGAATTGAAGAAGTGATCTTCACAGTTTCTGGACAATTTAAGCAATTGTTTCATATATGCACTTGAAAAATTCAAGTGACTTCAACGGGATTCGAACCCACGACCGCTGCGGTGCCGGTGCAGTGCTCTTACCAACTGAGCTCAGGTCAATTTGCTGGCTCATGCGTGTTTTCCCGTGAAAGGAATAATGAATGAAATGATTGTGAAGTGCGGGTTAGAAATGAATTGAAGTGATCCTAAGTGTGAGGATCACTTTTTCAATTCATTTCTAACCCGCACTTCACAATCACTTCATTCAGTCTTCACTGTATTTAAATAAATTTTCGTAAGGAAGGTCCACCGCTTCACGACCCTCAAGATGATCCTCCACACTAATACCTCGGAGGGATCAAATCTACCATGTCTCCCCCTTGTAGGAGAACCTCCTCGTTTTCGGCACACAGAAATGGTTGAGAGAGATTTTACAAGGAATCCGACATTTTGAGTTTAGATTCAAATGCCTCAAACCCGGTCGAAACCGGAGCACTGC
Organism: Astreopora myriophthalma; assembly: GCA_014634185.1. Lineage (NCBI taxonomy): Eukaryota > Metazoa > Cnidaria > Anthozoa > Scleractinia > Acroporidae > Astreopora > Astreopora myriophthalma. The sequence continues at coordinate 558,683 of BLFK01001131.1, read as the reverse complement.
CATAATCCTCAATATCCCGATCTGTGTCCTGTGGCATGACGCCCTGGTTGCACACGAAGAAAAGACAAGTTTTGTGGACCACATGGTGGTTTTTATGTAGGCTCTGTCTCCAGCCGCGGTGGGGAGGATCGCGGGCGCACCCACGGCTGGAGACTAAGCCTAGTTTTTATAGGGACCTGTTTTAGATAACAAAGAACTTTCAAGAGTGACGTCCCGGTGACTAAAGAGTTTATGTTCCGTGCAAATGTGACACAAATCATTGGAAAAGAATGAATTAACACAGAATGAATGTCGTCTCAATTTTTAACTGAAATTTGACTTCTTAGAATGACTGAAAAAGCCCCTTGCTCTGTAAAGCACAACAAATCGTCGGCACAACAGCCTCCTCATCTTCTTCGAAGTTTTTTTCTTTTAAGCTTTTACCGCCTTTAAAGGTTGTGATTTCTAATTTTAACGTGATTCCTATTCGCTGCCTTTTGACAGTTGACTCTGAAATGGCATTTTTTCCCTTTTTCGTTCGCTTGCTGAGGATTTGCTTGTTTTTTCTTGACTCATGCGATTCAAGAAAAATTCATTCAACTGGTGAATTCCACGGCAAATTTCATTTGAAAAACCGGTATCGGTTTTTCGCGTGAAATTTACCGTGGAATTCAGTTCACCAGTTAGACACTGAATTTTTCTATAGAATTACCCGTTTCTGTGCAGACCAGAGATAAGTCATCTTTCTTTTGAAACTGATGGGAATTATTTGTGAAGGGAAGTCATAGGTTAAGGAAGGCTTGGACAGCCTTTAGTCTTTGGAAAGTTATTAGAAATCACCCGCTAATGACAGTCTCACAGACGAATTAAAAAAAAACGTTTTGGAATTTTGTTGGCAAGTTAATGGTGAATTGGCTTAATGGTTGCTACGATAATGGTAGGTTGTCAAATGCCCAAAACCAAGGTATTATCACTCTAATCAGTGTAATGGACTATATCAGTGTGGACTATATTGAGGCGACATTTTACAAAAAAAAAAACAGAAAAGTTAACACTAGAAAGTCTTTGATTCAGTTAATCGTAGTTTTACAGCGAATCAAAGTACTTTCTACTTTTAACTTTGGTCCTTCGAGTGATATTATAAGCAAAGCCTATACAACGGGCCCGCGGTTAAATTTTGAAAGTGGACTTTATACCTTCGACAAAAGGGGAGAGAAATACCTCCGACGAGACTCGAACCCGCAATCTTCGGCTTGTCCACCTTAGGAAGCCGCCGCCTTATTCATTAGGCCACAGAGGCAGCTCTTACGTTCTACAAGATCGCAGATCAAAGTGATGAAACGGGCCATCTCTTTAGAACAGAAATCAAGGAGAGAGAAAGGACTGTTACTGGACGGACAAGCCTTATTTTGGTTGTGGGAACATTTTAAACATTGAATTTCTTTAAAACAAACCGCAAAGCTGACTGAGGCGACTGTTGATACTGATACGACTTTTCCTGTTATGGTATAAAGCTCCCGTACCACAGTCGGTTAGAGCGTCGTACTTATAGGCAGTGCTGACAATAGCAATTGGTGCTGAAGTAATGCGAAGGTCGCGTGTTCGAACCCCGCCGGGAAATGAATTTCTTGTCCATCGCCTTTCCAAAGTCGCACTTCTTCGTCAGTATGGTAGAAACCAGCATGTGAGACCCTACCGCTTCATTGTCTCCTACTTTTATCATCATCTCTTTGACTTGCTGTAATTAACAGTGTAAAAAAGTTACGTCGAAAAGCTATATCAAGCTCTGTTTCTAGGAAATCACCTTAACCACCGTTATATTGCAATCAGAAGGTAGCTTACTGTGCAAGCGTCATATATGAATGTAAGAAATTTATCGTAACTCGGTAAGGTGATCTGTTGTGCCTTGTCAGTGGATCATTCTCTAATCCAAAGTTGTCAATTTCCATTATTGGGTTAAAAGTCATAAGTCGCTATTGATACTGAGACTCATGTAATACTTTTATCTAGAAGTTTCTAGAACTCTATTGGTAACTATTATGTAAGCAAGCTCAGGATTGATTACAGTGTGTGTGTATCTATTTCGTTTGCTACTATGAAACTACTCATATGGAGCGATTAAAGTCTGTTGTGTTGTCGCGAGACCTAACTCTCTCTCTCTCTCTCTCTCTCTCTGTATCTTGTAAACAACTGACAAAACTTTCACGACTTGGTTTTACTAGCCAATCACAACGCAAAGCAAGTAAACGCAGCTCGCCCCAAGCGCGAGAAAAAGAGAAGTCGATTGACTGACAAGGATTGGACATCTGGATTGGACGTCTGATTGGTTGACAAGTTCGGGCAAGTTCCTTGTTGTAATCATGGAGCAAACCAAAACCAAAGCTAAGGCAATCGCGTAATTACTTTATTCGATACACAATTAAAAACCGCTTTACGAGGAAACCAGATCGCGAAATCGAAGAGCCACAGCCTTCAATCAAATTGAAAGGCTTCAACTCGGAAACGAACGTATAAATTAAAAAAATAATCGATTTCCTTTCGTCACATTACGTTTCACTCGGACTACTCTTGTTTCCGCAAAGTAATTTCAATGAGGGATTCCACTCTCTGTACTCAAAAACTATCGATCGAGACGGACAATCAAACTTAAAAGCAATGTTCTTCTTGTCACGTGGTCTCTCCCCGCCACTCGTAATTATGTTAACTTGGGTACATAATTCAATTTGTAACACTGAATAGTACCGGGCGCCATATCGGACAATTATTATTCAAATTTATGCGATTTATAATAAATATATTTGTATCATTGTACAGTTGAACCTCTCTAAAGCGAACACTAAAGGGACAGACCAAAGTGTCCGCATTAGAGAGGTGTCCGTATTATAGAGGTCACCAAGATTGCATCATTTTTAAGACTCCACTGACAGTTTTAAGTGTTCAGTAACGAAAAATAGGCCCAGTGTATCTAAACTGACTATTCAGACACAATGATTTGTACATCTCAGTTACAGTAGATGCTTTATACGAATCGGTTATTTGAAACTAAATGAACTACGTACAACGAGATGCTTCACCTAAAAAGGTTTTAATAAAAGTACAGTTCTGAAAAACGTCTTTCCGTAGTTAACAAGTGCAGCGAACAGTAACTGGAGTAATTTGTTTAATCTTTATGTCCTGTATTCATTCTTATCATCCAAGCTTTAAAATAGTCTGTAATGTTCTTCTGGACGGCTTTCGCGAGAGAACTGCGATAGCCAATTCTTTGTCATCAACCAACTAACTGGGTTACCCAATGATACGACGAACGAACGAACAGAAACAAAATGCGAACTTGTTATGTTGTCAAAAACTATCACTGCTAGCTGGAATATTAACTACTTGTGGTCCTCCCAACGGAGAGACCCTAATTACGACTTATTCTTCTGCTCTTTCTTCTTTTCAACAATAGATCTATCACGGACTGGAGGTAATCTTGATTTGAAGGCACACATTAATTTACTCGCACGTGGCATATTGGTACACAAGGCCAGTTGCGCATGCGCATACTAAATACCTAAAGAAAAATATGCAGGAGCGGTAGCGGTACCTCTGGACATTTAAGCCTGAGCGGTGTACCA
>BLFK01001131.1:547587-550087 GCA_014634185.1 Astreopora myriophthalma | reverse complement strand
GCTGTTTTGCATTGTTGATGTGGGCTCTTCAGGTTATTGACAGTGAAAGGGAAAGGGATGTGGCGCTCGTTTCAGCAGATTGCATGACGACCAAAAAAAATGTCTGGCTAGGAGGCCTCATTCAGCAAGAGTGAGAGTGCTTCATAATCTTGTGCAAGCTGATAATATGAGTAAACTCGGCCTGTTTCTTGCGTTGCAAAAAAATACGATTAATGTTGTGTCATAAATTTAGCACTTAAGAAGTTTGAAGAGTACTCGAGAACCTTGAGGTCCCTCTCGGTGGCGCCTCAAGTAACTCTTACACCTCTCTTGCGCTACCCAAACTTCCTCGTGCATGCGTGCATTATAAACCGGGTCAGTAAGGTAGGAACCCATTTGCTGAATTTCCTTGTTTACATGTGTGAAATAAATTAATTAGAAAATAATATAGCAAAAACTGATAAGGCCGCTGGTGGCTTGTCTATGGCAATAAGAATTCAGCGGAACAGCATATGACAAATATTTAAACAAAGGAAATTTCGTTTTCGAACAAACGATGTCAGACTGGCCTTAGTCCACCGCATGAGCGCAATGACAACCAACTAGTATTTTTTTATGCCTTTAGACTAAATCTTAGCTCTCCAAACAAAGTGCAATGCAAGAGGTAGTGTGAAAAACCAAACGTAGCACGCGCTTGAAAACAAGCCACTACATATCCGGAAAGTTCGCTATCAGTTCCTTTGTCCGGCGGTTAGAAAATGAAGTATTCGTACTCCGAAAGAGTAATGATCTCCAAACTGGGAAGATGACGCAAAGCACCTAAGAAATAAAACTTCTGTGTCCTATTGTTCATCAGTTAAAATTGCAGTCTCTCCGTCACTTTAATTTGAGTTCGAAGTAGTTTCTGCCAAGGCCACGCCAGAAAATTCCCAGTGAAAATCTTTGCCGAACAGCTGCTCTTTGTTGTCTCATCTACGAGAAAATCTAGGCCTTGGAGTAAGAAACAATAGCTCACTTCAAATTTTAAGCTATATATATGTATAGTTTTAGCTTTGGGCGATGAATTGAATATGTTATGAGCCCCTCCCATGTTCCCATGATCTCTTAATCTCTTTTTGTTTTATCCCTCGTTCCCCATCTAAAACGCTTTAAGCTCAGGTTGTCTTGATCCCAAAAACTTTTGCGCTATTCCCTTGATTCCCAAAAATGTTTTTCATTGTTCCCAAATTTGTTTGCTTGTTTCACCTTCTATTCATAGTGGAAAAAATTACTTTCGAGCAGCCTCTTTCTTGTCCTTGGAATCCTATGCTGTACTTCATCGGCTGTAGTTCAGTGTCATCTCAACTGTCTCAGTTGCCGCTGTGATAGTGACGACTTCACTGGTATGTTGAAGCACATCAAGGAGAATAATAACATGACCTTAAGCTCTAAGATATGTTCACGGTAGTTATAGCTGGTTAAATAGGGGGTCAAACAATGTTGCACACATCGACATATCTATCTGCATCTTCCGTGAACAGCACTGGATTGAAAGGATCTTGAATGAACACTTTGGCTTTCACCCTCTTCATGCCGACACTCACATTCTTAAGCAGACAGGCTATTATGAACAGCTAAAGAGAATCACTGGAATCAGCTGGAACGCAAACAATCTGGCTTAGTTTGTACATAGACAGTCTCTGCTGTTTCCCTACCTAGCACTGGGACCGCTGCTGCTTAACCCAAGTTCAAAGCTCCATCTCTCCGAAGGCTTTTCCTGCCCATTTTGATAAAATGCTCCAGTAGCTGGTACAACTGTGATTGCTTATCGAGCTGTGTCATGGTCGGCTGTAACATTCTCGACATCTTCCGCCAAGATGCCTCTCATGGCTTGTAATACATAATGATCTCCTGACACTCATGTGAAAAGGGACCCATGACACATGTACGTTATATCGACCTTATATTTTTTTGTAGGACTCGGACAGTTTAAAAGAAATTATAATTGAAAGTAGATTAGTGTTCCCTTCATCCCAACAATCTAATCAAGAGTCCCCTTGTTCGTGAAAATAATTCGACAATATCCCCTGTTCCCTAAAAATAAATGCTCCTGTTTCCCTGTTCCCTAAAGCCCCCGGGAGAGGCTTTGTTATGCTTCTTTCTCTGCGCATCGTTCAGTACTAACATTTTTAAGTTTTGGACACTTAAGTAAGATTTCTTTTTTTAATTTGCAGCTGGTTTAATAAATTCAAGGCGTCCTTTAAAAGGGTACTTTGGTAGCATACTGTACGAGACGGGGAAATTAAATCGTCGCTTTTACATAGACAAAAGCCACCCTGGATTTTATTTGTTTCTCACTCCCAGGAAACTTCAACAAGCGACTCCAAAATCTAGTATATGAAGTTCGTGGAGGCATTTCCGATTATGAATGATGAATTTATCAGTAGTGTCGCCGACATAAGAAATCTGAGTACTCCTGAACAGGAGTCGAACGTATGACCTTCCGATTACTACTTCGGATGCTCTACCACTGAGCTACGGG
>BLFK01001131.1:540087-542587 GCA_014634185.1 Astreopora myriophthalma | reverse complement strand
TAAACCCTGAGACAAACTTGAAAAATCTCAAGGACTGAATGGGCAATCAGACTGTGATAATGTATGGATTTCAATCAGCCTTCTTTGCAACTGCCGTTTAACTATGATGCACGCCTTCTATCGGCTGATCTGTTCCACCACACTTTCGAGAATGAATCCATGATTACGGCCATGAAAGAGGACACGTCAAAGGCCATGCCCTCAGCGAAACCTTTCTATATATCGATGAACAACGAGAGTTTTGGACGATATGTCATCGTTATTTATCCACCGGGACCAAAGAAAACCACCCAAGCAAAAAAATGACGTTTGCTATCTAAATACGAGGATCAGACAACAAGGCTGCACTTGCCATATCACATCAGCGTCTACGACAAGAGAAATTTGTAAATTTTCCACACTTGGACAGTAAGCTCTCAGCCAATTAGGATTTTGCTGTATATACCACCTCAACTGGTGAGATATGCCATTTTTTAGATCGGTAACAGGTTAGCGATCTTTCTCATATAGGGCTGCTCAGCTCTGGAATGACCTTCCAGAAAGTTTAGCAAACATAGAGTCATGTAATGTTTTCAAGACCGCCATTAAAGGACGTGCCCTTGACGAATTTTTAAGCCAAATACTTTCAGTAGATGTAAGGATGAATTACGTATGTTAAGTTTTTAATAATACGGTAATATTCTTATCACTTTTAAATGCTTATTTTAGATTTTAATTGTTTATATCAGATTTTTGTAATTGGTATGTGAAGACCCATTTTAATTGGATGTACCAATAAAGCTATTATTATTATTATTATTATTATTATTATTAGATGCGCTAGAATTTTCACATCCAAATGACACTTTTTGCGTAGACTTTAATCACGACTTCAGGTGCAAGGCTTCATATCCAGTATACTTCTAAAAACAATTCATAACTCCCCAAAACGATGAAGAAAAATAACTCAGAAATTGTGACTGTGCTACAATGCAGTATATTTGTGTATCATCTAGGTGCTTGTTCTCAACTGTTTGTAGTTCACGTGCTTACTTACTTATGTTATCTGTTCAATTGAATTCAATATAAGATAAGATAAGATAACTTAACTAGCCTAGGGATTATGATAAAAACGCTCGACTTGGCCCAAAAAAAAACGTACTGTTTAAATAAAAATACATGTACACCAGAAAAAGGTAAAATGATCCAAAAATTGGAATATTAGAACCGACATTAATGCGATCATTATATACAGTTCATGCACTGGTATCCTGAAAACGTAATATCTTTGAGACGAGAACGAAACTGTGTTAAAGTAGTCGAGGACTTGGTGACTGCTGGTAACTGATTCTATATGTAGGCAATCACATACAAAAAGGAGTGGCTGCCCTACATTTCAGCCGGTTCCACATAACTTGTATTTCGTTAATCTAGGTGTAAAATGCTGAGAATTTTAGTCTGGGCCACTCAGTCTAAAACTCTCAAAAAACGTGATGAACGATTGTACGATACGTCTTTGTTCAAGGGTGCCCACAGAAACCATAGCCAGGCAAAGATCATAAGTGGCTGAAATACCTATGCAGAGTGATTGATTGCTGTTCTTTTGACGCTACTTTTAGATATTCCCCAAAACAGAGGGCAGCAGTATTCAAGATGCGGTAACGCGTACGCTTTGTAAAGTAATATTTAAAAAAACGAGCGCCGGCGTTTTATCGGGATTTGAGAGATTAAGCATCGCGTTTACGGCCAACGGCAAACGGCAAATTGCAGGCAGCTGCTTGTCATAAAACCATGAAAATTCTCTTATTCTAGCTTATTTCTCTGGTTTTAGTACTTGCTTGATAGCTGTGACTAACAGGCAAAATATGAGATAAAATCAAACAAATTTCATGAGTTTTTGGTAAACAGCAAATTTCAGCCTGACGTTTGCCGTTTGCCGTAAACGCGATGCTTAATCTCTCTAATAACATGAGGCGTAGCCGAGTGTTTTGAGACCCGATAAAACACATACTGCGAGTTTTTTTAACAGCTTGAAAAAACATTCCACAAACAGCGTGTCCCTTTGGAGTCTGAACAATGGTTCAAACTGCGAGAGGAAATTTATTAGCATACAAGAGAAACAAGCTATGCCTTATTAGTATTCTATACATAAAGAATACTAACCAGGAGTATTTTATCGGGTACAAAGCTCATGCACGTGAATTGTTATCGGTTACTTAATAGGCTGTTAGGGTCATGAAGTATTAATGACCTTTTTAAGAGAGAGATCATAACGTTTCAGGAACTAACCGCCTAATTCTTCTTAATGCGGCTGTGTTTGCATGCCCTTTGTTATCATGTTTGTAACATGGGGCTTAAAAGATATTAAGAGGAATATGTTTAGGTACAAACTGTCTAAATTTTATAAATCAGGCCAACTGTTATACTTATTGTACTTAGAACATACTCAACATGATACTTTGAAGACAAATTCTTATCCATTAAAGCAGCTACGTATTTTATAGATCGTTTTCACTGTCAC
>BLFK01001131.1:524072-540077 GCA_014634185.1 Astreopora myriophthalma | reverse complement strand
CATGAGTTTTTGGTAAACAGCAAATTTCAGCCTGACGTTTGCCGTTTGCCGTAAACGCGATGCTTAATCTCTCTAATAACATGAGGCGTAGCCGAGTGTTTTGAGACCCGATAAAACACATACTGCGAGTTTTTTTAACAGCTTGAAAAAACATTCCACAAACAGCGTGTCCCTTTGGAGTCTGAACAATGGTTCAAACTGCGAGAGGAAATTTATTAGCATACAAGAGAAACAAGCTATGCCTTATTAGTATTCTATACATAAAGAATACTAACCAGGAGTATTTTATCGGGTACAAAGCTCATGCACGTGAATTGTTATCGGTTACTTAATAGGCTGTTAGGGTCATGAAGTATTAATGACCTTTTTAAGAGAGAGATCATAACGTTTCAGGAACTAACCGCCTAATTCTTCTTAATGCGGCTGTGTTTGCATGCCCTTTGTTATCATGGTTGTAACATGGGGCTTAAAAGATATTAAGAGGAATATGTTTAGGTACAAACTGTCTAAATTTTATAAATCAGGCCAACTGTTATACTTATTGTACTTAAAACATACTCAACATGATACTTTGAAGACAAATCCTTATCCATTAAAGCAGCTACGTATTTTATAGATCGTTTTCACTGTCACGCAACAAAAAAAAAATAAATTCGTAAGCGTTCAATTAAAAAAGCCAACAAATTGAAGTGTTGTAGAAAACAAATATATAAACTACCTCCTCAGTTCTCAGGTCTGTTCGATATATTGTTTCTGAGTTATTTGCCGAAGCGTTTTACACAACTTAATAGAGTTTTGTATGTAGCCGCCATGTTGGTGGACCTCCGCATGGCGGCCGGTAATCAACGAAAACATCTGGAGTTCACTTTTCGATGAAAGCGCTTACTTTCGCTCATGAGATAAAATACATGTTTATGAACACAGCCCCTAATGTACTTGAAACGTTCAAACTGTTGAGAATCATAGGGAGAGACATTTTTTTCAGCCAAACATCCTTGTATCGTGGTGTCACGCTAGGTCACAATTCGGAAATTTAAAATGCTGTATATTTGAAACGAAGGAAGTTCCGGAATTGGAAACTTGTAAAAATATTTATTTATAGGTCATCATCAACCTCGTTGAGATAAATATTCAGAAAGCCTCGCGATTATGATTTTAGAATTTGATGACGTCACTATGAAAACCATCTATATAATCTTTACCACTAAGTTCAGTAAACTTACAAAGATTACTGTTGTAGATATTAATAATAGGCTTATATGTTAATTTCGTTTGATATGAATGAAAAATAACAGTTGAACTTTTTAACATTAAGGGTAAGTTTATTTGAGCAGATTCAATCATATCAGATACAGAGTTCTTTGTTGAAACTATTTCAAGGGATTTTAAGTTATTATCAGCATAAAGTAAATTTGTGTCATCAGCAAACAGATTAAATTTAAATGTTTTGAAGCAACGTTCAATTTCATTAATATAAAGGAGAGATAGATAACAACGATTCTAACACTGACCATTGAGGAACACCGCAACTTACCTTTGCTTTCTTGGATATGTTTTGACGAATTTGGCTGGTTTGCAATTTACCTTGAAGATAAGGTGCAAACCACATAATAACCGTTCCTCGGAACCCATAATAATGTATTTTCTGGAGAAATTTCATCATGTACTGTGACAAAAACTTTCTGTAAATCAATAAATACTCCACAAGAAAAGAACTTTTTTGTCCCTGTTTGATTGAATGGTATTGACAGTATGTAGGATCGCATGATGGTTTGTAATAAATACTTTCGTCGAAAGCCATGTTGGCAAAAAGATAAGATATTATGCTTCCCAATAAAAGATTGCATTCTCCTTTTCAACAATTTCTCAGAGTCTATTAAAATTTGACAACATTGATATTACTCTATAATTCTTTAGGTCTCAGGGTCGCAGGGAGAAAATTAGTTGACACACTGCCCGAAAAGAAACCTTCTCGTTCAACTGGTGAATCATCCCATCTCCACTGCTAATATTGCGTCCCCCTCCCCCATTTCAATGTTGCAAAATCTTGACAGTGTACACAAGGTGTGCTTCAACATTGAAAAAAGGCTATTGAAGAAAAAGGTTTTTTTTTCAGCTAGGATAGGAGACCCCTTGGCGAACAAGTGTTTCTTTCTCTCAAATGTCTCAACACTTTTGTCCCTGATTTTTTAACATTAGGTTGTGTCAAACAGGGAATCCAAAAAAAATAAATATATGTTTAAAAATGGAAATGTGCGTACAAAGAGCTATTCCTGGGGTAGGTTTTGGTCGGTTTACATAGAAGCTGGGTACATGAGGCGAATTTCTTGTTTTCAAGATAACACGGACTTGTGTATTTCTATGAAATCACTATTCCATTTAATTTCCAAACGTAATGAAATTGTTACAAAGCTACTGAACTATTATTGAACACGGGTGACGTGTACAAAGATCTGGACGGGTACCATCGCTTCTTGCAAGCCAGCGAAGCCTTGATGAAGAGCCGACCCAGCATGATCGCCCCCGAGCAGTGGGGTGGCACGGCAGGGTGCACCTTGTTCATGTGGAACAACGTGCCCAGCGGGTCGGCGGACCGGGGCATGCTGAACCCGCGTCAAGACGGCGACGTGCGCGTCCTCTTCCGTCTGGGGGCGGCCAAAGCCCACGTCATCAACGTGGTGTTGTACGCCGAATTCGAGAACGTGTTGGAGATCAACCCCGATGGAGCCGTGCTGTACAACGTGTACCGGGTATAAAGTCGTGCACACCGAGAGAGGCATCCGTCGAACCATGGAATTCGCCGCCACCACCGACCGGCAGTTGGACTTTTTGGCCCGCAGCGATCCCCCCTTGATGCGGTCGTTTGCCGGGGTGTTTGCCAGCGACACGTTACCCGTGCCTCGGGACAAACCCATGCCCCACGGGTACATCGTCAACACGGACCCGCACGACCGACCGGGCACGCATTGGATCGCCCTGTGGACCGAAGACGACCGATGCGAAGTGATGGACAGTTACGGCTTGCCGTTGGTGACGTACGAGAGCCGCTCCTTGATGCAGTGGATCGTGTGCCATTGGCGCTGGGTGGACACGAATCGACAGAGTCTGCAGACCATCACCAGCCAGAGTTGCGGGCATTACGCCTTGATGTATTTGGCCGCTAAGAGCCGGGGCGACACGATGCACGATTTTCTGGCTTCGTTCGATCGTCAGGATCTGGTCCAGAACGACCATCGGGTGGGGCAATGGTTGAAACGTCAGATCCGACGTCAAGGCGCCGACTGGACACGTTTAGATTTCAAAGACTGGTCCCAGAATAATGCGTTGTCAATAAAACCGTTGGAACGATGAAAAAAGGGTGTGCGTGTGTTTTTTCCCCTTCTTTTCCCAGAGCCCCCACCCATGGCTCAACCTCCCAAAAAACGAGGTGGCCGGTTCGACTCCGGCTGGGTGGAGAGTTTTTTCTTATAAAAAGAGAGAGAAGGGTCGAAGGGGGAACCCAACCATGCCTCGCCTGACGCGTCGACAGTTTCGACGGGAAATGACCCACGGGGTCTTGGACACGCTCCGCGACATGGAGCCCGACGACATGGATTGGGACGCCCTGGAGGAGATGTTGACGTTGTTGTGTGCGGGACGCCCTTACGAGGCCTTCGTGCAGGGGCTCGGGGAAACCGCCGTGGAAGAACGCGTCCTGACCTTGGAGAACCGTGCGTATAAAGCGTTGGGGCATGCGCCCCCGCATCATTACGGGGATTGTCTCCGCGACGCCAGCAGGTGCCAGTGCTAGATGTTGCGGTCGCCCAGCAGCGTCTTGGTGGTGGGTCCGTCGGGGTGCGGCAAGACGGTGTTCGTGACGCGTCTGTTGGCCCACGCGGCCGACCATTTCGCCGTCCCCCCTCGGGCCGTGCATTATTGTTACGGCGCCTGGCAAGACGGGTTCCGCGCCTTGTCGGGCGTGCAGCTGCACGAAGGGGTGCCGGATCCGTCCGACTTGACGGCCTGGTTTCCCTCGGGACAACACGGCGTGTTGGTGTTGGACGACCTGATGGCCGAAGGAGGCAACGACAAGCGCGTGTTGGATCTCTTCACCAAAGACTCGCACCATCGCGGCATCACGGTGGTGTACCTGTGCCAAGACATGTTTCCACCCGGCAAGTACGCCAAGACCATTTCGCGCAACGCGCATTACGTGGTGGCATTCAAGCACCCGCGGGATCGCTTGGGCGTGCGGAATCTGTTGATGCAAGCGTTTCCCACGCATTGGCGGGACGTGATGGCCGTCTACGAACACGAGACGCAACGCCCTTACGGCTACCTTCTCTTGGATTTGCATCCGGCGTCCGACGATCGGTACCGCGTCTTTGCAAACGTATTAAAGGACGAAGGGTGGATGCGGACGTTCACTCGCAAGACGACTTAGAGACACCATGGCCACGCGGTATCCCATGGGCGTGGGTGCCGCCACCGGGCACGCGGTCCACGCCCCCGAACGCGATCGAGTGGCCGCCGAACGACGCCTGGCCACCCCTCGACCCGACGTGGATCTGGCCTATGCCTCGCTCCGTCAACCCACCACGTTGGACGAATTGTCCGCATCCCTGTTGACACCGTCCCCTCTGACGTTGGGCACCCCGATCGTGGCCGGGGGCACATCCTCACCTCGCCAGACGGCCGCCGCCATGGTGGGTGTGGGGTCCGGCTCCTCGGACACGCAAGCTGCCCGGATCGCTCGCATCAATGCTCGATCGTCCATGGGGCACAAACGACCTCGAGCCCGACCCTTGCCCGCCCCCTCGCCCTCGTCCGGCGGGAGCAGCAGCAGCAGCAGCCGTCAGAGCAGCACCCGAGAGGGCGTCCCCGACGACGCGGTGGGGACGGAGGCGGTGGCGGGGGTGACGGCGGTGGCAGGGGCAGCGACGGGGGCGGCGACGACGACGACGACAATGATCGCCCGGGACGGCGTTTGAACCAAGAAGAATTGCAACGGCAATTGGATCTGTTGGCCGAAGATCGATGGCAACGGGCGCGAGGCCGGACCATCGCCGGGGTGACGCACACCAACACGACGGACCTCGTCGCGCCTGTCGACGCCCAACTCCTAAGACGATGAAGACGCCCGTGTCGCTGTTGACGTCGACGCTGGCCCCTTTGGAAGGGTGGATGCCCGACGCCTTGCAACGGCTGGATTCCTTGTTCGCCTTCTACCACCGGCAATGGTGGTGTCATCAATGCACCTTCACGCACGTGCGACCGGTGCACGCCGCGTGGAACGGATTGGCCCTCTTGATCGTGGCGGCCGGGTTGATCGTCGGGCCCGTGTTGGACAACGGTCTGTTGGTGGCGTGTTTGGCGGCCTTGGGCACGGCGGTCAAAGGGTGGACGGAGTTCAAGAAATTAGCCTTCAAAGTGGACATGACCCGTTGGGCGTACACCACCTACGCCAAGACGTTGATCGAATTGCGCACGACCGTGTGCGGCGTGCCGTCGGACGCCATGACCCCTTTTCTGATCAAGATGCAGACGTTGGACGACATGGTGACGGACGTGGCCCCGCCGTTGACGGATCGGTGCCTCGCCACCTACGCGGCCCGCTTCGAGTACGTGCCGATGCACGGGGACTGTTACGTGGACGGGTGCGCCCGACCTCTGGTACCCATCGACCGTATAAAAGCCACCACCCCCGCCAGCGTGCCGTGAACCATGCCCAAGACACGATGACGCCGACGCAAGACGATGACGACAACCCGTCGTCGACCTCGTCGTTAGACCGGAGGACTCTTCCCCTTGCTGGCCTTGTTGCCGGCGGCCCTCGCAGCCGGCAAAGCGGCGGCCTTGGGCGGGGTGGCCGGTGCAGCCGGGTACTGGAAGCGGCCACCCGCCGACGACATTGATTCCATAAAAAGGGATGAGGCGAGCCCGTGACACGCAGACGAGATGCCACGACGACGACGCCGTCACACCGTCAACGCCATGAAATGGTTGGCCCGCACCGTGACACGGGCCACTTCCCTTCGATGCAAGACAATGACCGCCCTGTTGCAAGAAGCGCGGGGGCCGGGTGCCCGGCACGATCTGTTGCAGCACGCCAATGCTGACCAGATCAACGCCGTCAGCGAATTGGTGTTGAACCTGTTGAAGAAACGCATCCCCGTGGCACCGCCGTTGATGGCCCGGCTCCGCAAGCATAAAAAGGTGTTGCGCGAAGTGGGTCGACGCAAGAATTCCTTGAAACGTCGACGGGCTTGGCTCCTGTCGCAGAAAGGTGCCGGACTATGGACGAGTCTCCGCGACACGTGCCGATGCGTGCTACCCTTCGGGCCCTGATGCAACTCTTGCAAAAAGCCAACGCCGAGAACACCCGGTTGTGGCACGAGATGTGCCAGTGGCAACGGGATTACGCGGAGGTGCTGGAAGGGTATAATAAGGTGTTGCGCGACAAGATGCAGTTGGAGAAACGCCTCTACTGTGACCCGTGCCGCAGTGTGTCGGAGTTCGACGGGCAAGGGTGCGAGACGTGCACGCGTTGCGTGCCGTGAGAAGCATGGAAGAGATGATCGTCATTCCCAAGCAGGAAGTGCCCGAGTTGGTGCAGTATTACAAGGGCGCAGTGGGCGAGAATCCGTCCTTGACGCGCGCCGGGCGGTTGGGGGCCAAGAAACAACGGTTGCTGTCCAACGCGTCGTTGTCGGCCTCCGAAGCCATGCAACGCGTCAAACCCGTCTCCAGTGCCTTGCGACGCACCACCAAACGGTTGCGGCAATTCACGGCGCCGTTGCCGCCCGCCGGTGCCGAAGGGGATGCGGGGGATGCGGACGCCGATCTGACCACCTCGGCGTTGGAGAAATGGATGCAGCGCATGGTCCGGGCGGCCGAAACCCCTTGAGGGCGCGCGGTGGCGGCCGAGGCGCAAGGTGCGGTCGTGGGGACCCCTGGCCCGACGCGTGGCGTGGTGGTGGTCAAGAAAGAAGGTGCCAAGACGGCACCGGGCAGACGCCCTCGGCACATGAAAGAAGGGATCCTGGAAGAAATGCAAGCCACCGGGTTCAAACCCAAGCGACGGAGCCGCCCGAGCGCTGACGAACTGCTCCAAGAGGCTCGGGACACGCGCGAGCGGATCGAGGAGGATATAAAAACCCGGAAGACGCCGGCCGAAGTCCGACGATTGCGACCTCTGCCCGGGTGGGAAGCGTGGGCCGAAGGCAAAAAGACGCGTCGGAAACTCGATGGCACCGACTACTAGAGCGCAGGCCCGACGACGACGGGCGAAAGCCCCCAAGAAGAAGAAAACACAGTGCGGGGGCGCTTGGACGTGCAGAAATGGCTGGGGAAGACCGGTTTGGAATTTCATTGGCCGGGGTACCAGTACATGGGGCCCGGCACGCATCTCGCCAAACGTTTGAAATGCGGGGATCCGGGCATCAACCGGTTGGACAAGATCGCCAAAGTGCACGACATCGATTACGCGAACGCCAAGACGTTGCAAGACAAGCACGCGGCCGATCGCAAGAAGATCCGGGCCATCACCGCCCTCCCGGGGAAAAAGACGTGGACCGAAGCCATCGTCAAGAAAATCATGCAAGCCAAGACCCGTTTGAAATTGTAATTTTTTTAAAAATGAACTGTCAACGTTCGAGTTCTAATAAAGTCGGTGAAGGTCTCACCCTGTCTTGCCGTCTCAATTGGGCGTCAAACCGATTTAATTGCGGCGTCTTGTCCGGGGACTGCACAGTCTGCAGGGCGCGGTCCACGCGTTCGGTGCGCATCCACGTGATCCGGGTCTGGGCGTCGGCGCGCGCCTTGTGCCGACGGATGCGCACCAGGACTCGCTGGGCGGGATCCATCTCCTCGGACTCCGATTCGGACGACGACGACGAGGCCACGTACGAGGGGTCGTGGATGTCGTCCTCCTCGGAGTCGGACGACTCGGCGTATGCCGAAGGGGTCCTCGGGGTCTTCCGGGGGGACGTGCGATGCTCCGGCGTCCGGCAAGCGGCGTCCAAGGCGGCGGCCATGGCTTCCAGGTCCGAGTCCTCCGAGTCCTCCTCGACGACGGGAGGGTCTCTTAGCAATGCCCGAGCGTGCAGGGTGGGTAGATGGCGCTCCCACTCTTGCAATCGGGCCGTGCAGGCCGGGGTCCACGGGCTGGCAAAACCCCCGCAACGTAGGCACAGGCCACAGGCCTCGCAGTCCACGGGTGGGGGGTCAGGACGGTCCTGGGTTCGGTGGGCACGGTACCAGTTTCGTCGGTAGGGAAGATGTGCAGCGTACCTCTGGGGGTCGGCCTTGCGACGACGACGGTAGACCCGGCGCTGTTCTCGTGCTCGAGCCAAGTGAGCCGCGTACCGTTTGGGGTCGGCTCGGAGACGACGGCGATAGGCTCGATCGCACTCGCGTTTCCGGGCCAGGAACAAGGCACGACACTCGACGGGATCGACCAAGGGTTGGGGGCGACGGGCCAACAGTTGTTCTTTTTTCTGCTGGGCCAGGGGACAGACTTCCAGTACCACCCGGCAGGGCGTCATCTGGCTTTGGCGCGTCAAGCGTCGACGGACCCAGGCCTCGTGTTGACGTACTCGATCCCGGGCGTGCCACGTGGCGTAACGCTGGGGGTCGCGTTGTCGCACCCGCTGACGGTACCTCTGCATCTCACGGCACCGTTGAGCTGTTCCCTCCTCGGTGGACTGGAGGTGACGTCGGTACCGTGCTTTGTGGGCCCGGACTTGCTCGGGATGGGCGGCTCTCCAGGCTCGGACCTGCGCGCGTTTTTTGGCAGGGTCTGTGATCGGCATGACGACTCACAATGGCGTCCGCCTGCGTGGCCACCCTTTAACACGCCCCCCTTCCACCAATCGAAAGCCGTCTTTTGGTCCACGTGGCTTAGAGGGGTCTTTTGGGGGGATACCCCCTATCCCCCCTCCAGGGGGTTTTTTAAAAAAGAGGTTCTGATTGGTCCACCCGGGTCAGGTCACGTGCCTTGCCCAACCTCTATAAAGCCGGACGCCTAGCGCGTCCGAGTCATTCTCTTGCTCACTCGTCCACCTGGTGAGCCTCCAGCATGTCTGAGCCCGGATCTAGTGGACTCACTCTCCAAGAGCAACGGGCTCTCAGCGCGAGACCTTCGCGCGCGACCACGCTTCGACCTCTTTCTTCCCAGAGGACGACCGAGAAGGCGATGCCTTATGCAATGCAGCCCTGGACGCCTGGGAACAGCCACAGCAGCGTGGGGGTGGAGCCAACCAACCCCTCGAGTTCGACCTCGTGCCCGGAGAAGATCGGCGCGTGCGACGTTTTGGGCTCCATCGCCGCGTCTTTCGTGCCCGACTCCGACAACAGCCCCCACTCGAGGAAGGGGACGACGTGGGTGGGGCCATCGAGGGAGCCTTGACCCGAGCCATCGACCGTCAGCTGGCCTCTGATACCGAGATCCTCGACGATGATGCCTACCTGATCATCAATTTTCAGTCGGATCGGTTCGATCAAGCCAACCAATCGGCCCAACTGACCTTAGGCGAGTGGCGACGCGGGGATTTGCGTGCACGTGGCCTCATGCAGGAACTGACTCGGCGTCTCAATTCGAACGAGAATTTCCGGATGAACGACACGTTCCAGCTGCAGGTCACCGTGGCCCGGGATCCCGGTCGCGGAGGGAGGAAAAAGGGGCTGAGTTGGGGGAGCATGTCGGCCCGACAGTTTCTGCGCCTGAAACGCTGCATGGTGCCCGTCGACAACACGGACGAACTCTGTTGCGCTCGAGCCCTGGTCACCATGCGCGCCCACGCCGACGAGCAGGCGGGTCGGGTGCTCGAGGATACCTACGATTTGCTGCGTCACGGCCTGCCCTGCCAGACCCGAATGGCGCGAGCCTTGCACGCCGAAGCCCGGGTGCCCGAAGGTCCTTGCGGTTTGGGGGAGTTGGACCTGTTCCAGATCGCGCTGGCCGACTACCAGATCAAGGTCGTTGACGTGTCCCGCGGGTGTGCCGTCGTCTTTGCGGGACCGGCCTGCACGGGACGTCCCATCCTGCGTCTGGTCAAGATCGGCGCCCACTACCACGGTTGCACCAGCTACGTGGCCTTCTTTAACAAGTCCTATTACTGCGACGCGTGCGACCGGGCCTACGACCACGAGGATTATGCCAACCACCCGTGCCAGGGCAAGAAATGCTCCGCTTGCCACCAGGAGAACTGTGCCGAGTACCTGGTGGCTCGCCAGACCGGTGCTCTACCCACCGTCACCTTCCGCGAATGCCACCGGCGTTTCTACGGCCCCAGGTGCCCCGACCAGCGCGTGCGGTTCCAGACCCGGAGTGGACGCCTGGCTCGTCGCGAGGAAGGCAACCGCGTATGCGACCTCTTGGCGCGTTGCCTGATCTGCTGCAAGGCACTGCCTGGACTCGAGTGACACAAACATCGATGCGGCCACGGACCCTGCCCCACCTGCGAGAAACGCGTCGACTTGCGGACCCACCGCTGTTACATGCAGAAGGTGGTGGAGGACAAACCCAAACGCCGTCGACGCCGCCGAGGGGCGGCCGGCGGCCTGCAGACTTTGTGGGCCAACGCCTCGGACGACGACGGGAGCAGCGACAACGACGAGGCCGCCGGTGGCCGACGCCCACCCCCTCTGCTGGTCTATGCGGACTTTGAGGCCATGCAAGAGGGGGGTTTGCACACGCCGAACTTGATCTGCTGGGAGCGGGAGGACAGCGACCATCAGTACGTCGAGTACGGGGCCAACTGCTGCGAAGCGTACTTGGACTGGGCCACACACGTCGCCGAGCACGAGAGCCGACAAGTCATCAGGGTCTTTCACAATTTCAAAGGCTACGATGGCATGTTCGTGCTTCGCCAGCTGTACGACGACGGGCTCAAGGTCACCCACCAGATCTGCATCGGCTCCAAGATCTTGAGCCTCCGGACCGGTGACCTCAAGTTCGTGGACAGTTGCTGTTTCATCCTGAACTTCTGCACAAGTTTCCTGCCACGTTTGGCCTCGCCAAACTGAAAAAGGGGTTCTTTCCCCATTTTTTCAACACCGCCGAGAACCAAGCGTACGACAAGGACGAAATGCCGGCCCGGGACTATTACGATCCGGACGGCATGATGGAAGGCAAGCCTCGGGAATTTCTGGCCTGGTATGCGGACCGCGTGGCCGAGCGGTACCATTTCAACTTCCGGCAGGAACTCGAGGCGTACTGCAAGTCGGACGTGCGTCTCCTCAAGGAAGGGTGCCGTCGGTTCCAGCAGGAGTTCGAGGCCGAGGCGGGGTTCAACCCCTTCCTCCAATGCCTCACCATCGCCTCCTCCTGCATGCGGTACTTTCAGAAGAAGTGGCTGCCACCCGACACCATCGCCGTCGAACCCCCACTGGGTTGGTACAGGGCCCGTAACCGGCAGAGCGTCGAAGCCTTGCAGTGGCTCCACTGGTGCGAGCAAGAGGCGCGTCGCGTCACCCGCGAGAGCATGACGGAGGAGGAGTGGCAGGCCCACGACCTCCTGCAGTTGGAGGATCCCGACTACGAGATCCCCGGCCTGCCCATGGCCGACTGCATCGCCCACGTTGGCAACCGCGGCGAGCAACGCCTTCGGCTCGACGGTCGCGTCTTCGACGTCGACGGCTACGATCCCGTCATGCACACGGCCTACGAGTACCACGGGTGCTACTTCCACGGCTGCCCGCGGTGCCACCGGGGAAACATGAGCCACAAGAGCCGTGTCCATCCCGATCGCACCCTCCGCGAACTCTACGAGGCCACCGTCGCCAAGGAGATGGCCCTGCGCAACGGAGGGGTCCGTCTGGTGACCATGTGGGGGTGCGATTGGACCCGTCTCAAGGCCCAGCGCGAGGACATCCGGACCTGTCTGGCCCAGCATCCCATCGTGCTGCCCCTGGATCCCCGAGACGCTTTCTTCGGCGGCCGTATTAATGCCGCCGTGTTGTACGCCACCGTCGACCCCGAGAAAGGCGAGCAGATCCGGTACGTGGACGTCACCTCCCTCTACCCGTGGGTCAACAAGTACTGCGAGTACCCCGTCGGGCACCCGGAGATCAAGACCCACGTGGAAGGCACCGACCTGTCCCCGTACTTCAGGTTGGCCAAAGTGGACGTGATCCCGCCGCCGTTGCTGCACCATCCCGTGCTACCCTTACGGAGCGGTGGCAAACTCACGTTCCCCCAACTGCTGGACCGGATGTGGCGTTGCCCGCACACCCCCGAGCAGAGGAGACTGACCGGCACGTGGTGTACCCCGGAGCTGGCCAAAGCCGTGGAGCTGGGGTACGAGATCGTCCGGATCCACGAGGTCTGGCATTTCCCGTGCCGCCAGATGGGTCTCTTTGCCGGGTACGTCAACACCTGGCTCAAACACAAGACGGAAGCCAGCGGATGGCCCCCGGGCCCGGCTCGAGACCCCCAGCATCCCGAGTGCCAAGCCGCCCGCGACCAGTTCGTGGCCAACTACTCGGCACACGAAGGCGTCCAGTTGGATCCCGCCCAGATCGTCAAGAACCCGGGCCGTAAAGCCACCGCCAAACTCATGCTCAATTCCTTCTGGGGCAAGTTTGGCGAACGGCTCAACAAGTGCCAAGTGGAGCAAGTCACCTCCCCAGCCCGGTTCTACGACCTGTTTCGCGACGAGTCTCGCGTCATCCACGCCGTGCGGGTCGTCAACGAGGAGATGTTGGACGTCACGTACAACTACGTCGATGAAGCGGCCCCCAAGAGCAACCGCACCAACATCTTCGTGGCGGCCTTCACCACCTGTCACGCCCGCCTCAAGCTCTACAGCTACCTGGAGCACGTGGGAGCCAATGCCTTGTACTTCGACACGGACTCGGTCATTTACAAATGGTGGCCCGGCCAGCCGGAGATCGAGCTCGGCGAGTTCCTCGGCGAAATGACCGACGAGTTGGAGGACCCCGACGATCACATCTGCGAGTTCGTGTCGGCAGGCCCTAAGAACTACGGGTACGAGACGCACAAGGACAAGCACTGCTGCAAGTCCAAGGGGTTCACCCTCAATTTCCGCGGCAGCCAGTAACTCAACTACCGGGTCCTGAAAGCCAACGTGTTGCAGGAGTTGCGAGACCCCTTGGACCGGCCACGCCAGATCCCGGTCTTCGACCCGCATTTCATCACGCGAGATGCCGACCGCCAGCTGGAAACTGTGACCCAAATCAAGTGGTACCAGTTGGTCTTCGACAAGCAGGCCGTCGACCCTAACACCGCCATCTCGTACCCGTACGGTTACCTGGCAACCCACGAGGCGACCCAGACGCGGTTTGCGGACCTCCAAGCGCAACGTCAGGTGGCTGAGCAGGAGGAAACCCGACGGCAGCAGGAGGCAGAGCGTCTGCGGCGGCAACGCAAGAGCGAGGCCTTGGAGCGACGGCGGGCTCAGAAACGTGCATGGTGGCGCAGACAGCGGGAGGCCAAGGCGGAGGAGGAAGCGGCCGCAGCTAAATGGCCGCGAACCCTGTAAATAGGCTAAGGGGACTGGGTAGGCATCTTCGGCGTCGCGAGGGACGGTCCCCTGCTCGGGTGAACACTGTCGCCTCGACGTCGTAGACGACCACCAGTCCCTTCCGTTGTGTTTTGTCAAAAGAGACATGGAAGTCAAGACGATGTCTTGAGGGACGAGGGTTCACTCGGAGCCCTCCCACGTTCCCGCTTGCCAAATAAGTTCGTTTTTGATTAAACCTTGTTCTTTATTCAAAACAATGCATTTTGAGCGTGACTTCTGGTTGTCGTGACGTCATGTCCGGTTTCTTGCCTGCCTCGCCGTGCCAAGTAGTGCCCAGTAGTGTCCTGGCACTCCTCTATTGTTCTTGGGGCCCTGATGCCCATATTTGGACTAGACCAAAACCTCAATTCAAAATGGCGGACAGTTAATGAGATGCATCGCGCGCTGATTGGCTAAAGGGGGGTCACGTGGGCTGTATGCGGCTCTCTGATTGGCTACTCCTTATACCGACGTGCTTAATTACTTCAATGCCGTTTAGATTTTTTTCTTATTAGCAGCACCCTCTGTCCAGCTGTTAGCAATGCTGAGATTCTTTCTGGTTACCGAACTGACCATTCAATGATTACAGTCCGAATCAACACCGCTACCAACCCCAGAGGACCAGGTTTTTGGAAACTTAATTCGCACCTACTAACCGAAAGTGAATACATAAACCTAATCAGAAAAACAATCACAGACATCTCAAAGGAGTATGAAGGTCAGAACGAACATTTAGAGCGACCTCAATCCAGTATGCTAAAGAGAAAAAGTCACGCCTCAAACAGAAAGAATATATTTTAGAGAAGGAAGTCCTTGCACTTGAAAGAAAACTTGAGGAAAACAACCCCCCAGAACCACACAAAGAAATTTTGCAGACTGAACTGCGAATAAAGAAACAACAATTAGAAGAAATGATTGGCTATAAAACTCAAGGGGCAATAATAAGGTCAAAAGTAAAAAGGTATAATGAGGGGGAAAGGAACACAAAACGATATTTCCACAGTCTAGAAAAGCGACATTTCAATAGTAAAACTATCAGAAATCTTGTTAATGACGACGGTACAAGGATGTCTACGGATGTAGAAATTCTGCGGGAGGCAAAAAGCTATTTCGAATCCCTTTACACCTCTATTACAGACAAGGAATTTTCTAATGAATATGACGATATTTTTTTTCCCGAAAACATCGGGGCAAAATTAACTGATGATCAAAACTTATCCTGCGAAGGAGAGCTGTCAGCAGCGGAATGTTTTGAAAGCCTCAAGACAATGGAGATGGGTAGGTCCCCTGGGACAGATGGCCTTCCAGCAGAATTCTATAAGGTTTTTTGGAACGACGTGTCAACATATTTACTTGCTTCTTTGAATTCGTCTTTTTCTAAAGGCCATCTCTCCATTTCACAACGAAGGGGTTTAATAACTTTGATTTCGAAGAAAAACAAGCTTCAGCAGTATTTAAAAAACTGGAGGCCTATAAGTCTTTTGAACTGTGATTACAAGATTGCAGCAAAAGCTGTTGCGACGAGAATGAAAAAGGTTTTGCCTGATACAATAAACAATGATCAAACAGGTTTTCTCAAAGGCAGATCGATAGGGGAAAATGTCAGGTTACTAAATGGTGTAATAACTAATAAGTTACGCAGAACAACAGAATGTTCCCGGTATGTTACTCTTTATTGACTTTGAAAAGGCATTTGATACCTTGCAATGGACATTTTTAGAAAAAACTCTTCGCTTCTACAATTTTGGAGATTCTTTAATTACCCGGATTAAGTTGTTTTATACTGACATTAGCAGCAGCATACAAAATAATGGGTGGTCCTCAGAATTCTTCCAGCTTAATAGAGGCGTTAGGCAAGGATGCCCGCTTTCCCCTTACCTCTTTATTTTATGTGTCAATTGATGTAAATAGTGCACAATAAACTGAATTGAATTGAATTGAATTGTGTGGAAATACTAGGTAATGCTATTAGGAACTGTGATCAAATTAAGGGGATCTGTGTTTTGGACTCGGAATGCAAAATAAGTCAATACGCAGATGATACTACATTAATCTTAGATGGTTCAGAGAAATCGATGCAGCAGTCTTTCAGTTTGCTAGATTCCTTCGCATCCATTTCCGGCCTTAAAATTAATTATGAGAAAACAGAGGCACTTTGGATTGGTGCCATGCGTTTTCAAAGAAGAAAAATAGCAGCTTACCAGAATATTTCGTGGCCTTCCCATAAAGTTAAAGCTCTGGGAGTCTGGCTATCTACCATCAGAGAAGAAGCTATAACATTGAATTATGAGCACAAAAAAGAGACCATTTCCAAAACAATTGAAAATTGGCAGTTTAGGAGACTAACGCTTCTTGGGAAAATAGTGGTTATTAAGAGCCTACTAGCTTCGCAGTTAGTTTATATTATGTCTCCGCTCCCTACGTCGAGTGAACATTTGAAAGACATAAATAATCTCCTGTACCAATTTTTATGGGATGGAAAACGGGACAAAATTAAACG
>BLFK01001131.1:503971-514062 GCA_014634185.1 Astreopora myriophthalma | reverse complement strand
AGTGACCATGAATTACCACAAGTGACTGCCTAGTAAAATATTTTGCTTTGTTAGAGGAAAATTTGGGATGATTATATAATATTTGAGAGGTGGGGGTGCTTCTATTCCAATTTTTTCTGTAATATTGAATTGTTCAAAATTTGGAATTATATTCAGAGGTTGTCTCCCAAATTTTTACCTGTCAATAGCCTCTTTGCTGGTTTTATACTATCACATCCCTGAATGATGTCATAACAACATCATCGTGATGTCAGAATGATGTCATAGGAAAAGTTAAGTGCATAAGTCACTCATGGTCATTCGTTGTCATTCACTGTCTTTTGTGGTCATTCAAGGTCACTCATAAGTGGTTTTAGACTCATCTTTACCATGAAACTAGGAAAATTGTTAGCGCCAAGAATCATTTGTGGAATGTTTATTGTTCTGTGACCAATCACGTGAAAAGACCACAAACCCCAAAAATAATTACTGTACTCAGTTACACTCATGCTTGCAGTTTTTTTTTAATATTGTGCATGTTTTTGACGATTTCTTGGATTTAAATAGCAATCGCTTCCAGCAAGACTGGAAGCACAAAACACCGTTTTTCCAGCAATAAGCAAAACACTGTGTTTTAGGCGAAAAGCAAAAAAAAAACTCAAAAAACTGTCTACGCCACTCTCCGCATCATCTAAAAGTCAATGTCGGCAAAAAACAAGAACGAATTGTCCAAAACACCCCCACCCGTGATGTGAACCGAGGGGGTAACATCACTCTTCGTCCTCCTCATGGTGCGCTTCTAGTAGGGCCAGCTTTCCAACAGGATGGACACACGTTCATGACTTCGTGAGGTTGGCAATTTCCTGGCTTTAAATGGCAATCGCTTCCAGCAAGACTGGAAGCACAAAACACTGTTTTTCCAGAAATAAGCAAAATGCTGTGTTTTAGGCAAAAAGCAAAAAAAAAAACTAAAAAAAACTGTCTATGCTACTCCACACCATCTTGTGTGTGGAACGTGTGACTTTAATTAATGTCCAGTCCTCGCGCGGCGCAAGGCTAAGTGCTTGTGCGGCTAACGCGTAAAAATACAACAATAAAGAGTAGAAAGATATGAAAGTCAATGTCAGCAAAAAACAAGAACAAATAGTCCAAAACAGTGCATCTGATTGATTTTCTTTCCCAACGCAATAAAAAATTTATTAACATACCATAAATATTTCTAGTGCTCACAGTTTTCTTAACAAGACAACGGTAACTTGTAGTTTTGGTTGTAAGGTTTGTAGGCAGAGTCATGCTTTCCAACATGACAGCCTTATTGTCCATTTTGTTGAAATTCATACTGCTATCTACACCTTTTATGGTTATGCTTTTTAATGTAATGTTTGTTATTAAGAGTTTTGTCTTCTGCCGGGGGTGCTGGGGTGGGAGGCCAAGGTAAAAAAAAAATTCAATATTAAAGTACATTAGTTTCTGACGAAACTGTGGTGCTGCATCAGTGAGGGAGTGGAACAAATATTTGATCTTATCAACGAAGTTGATAAGATAATTTATCCACTCTTGAGTATCTTTATGGTGGCTAAATTATCTTATCAACACAGTTGATAAGACCAATTATTCATAAAAATACACACACAGAGGAGAGCTTGGAGTCTGGCATCTACATGTAGTACTCATAAGGTGGACGGAACAAGAAGAAATAGAACCATTGCCTCAGTGCAAAATGAAAAGTGATGGTGCGAAGTAAGAGCTGCATGCAGGGTTTGGCTTGAGGGGGTTATCAACAGAATTTTAATATGGCTTTAGTTGGGGAAATTCTGCACATCATCTGTTTTTTAAATAGGCTTTTGTAAATGGTCACGTGTGTACAAAATGTTGTAACAATGCATTTCCTGTTGAGTTTTCTGTATTTATTTGTAACTTTATAAACCCATCGTGAAGTTCACATTAACAGGTAATAACAGGTAGTTGAATATATTAAACATATTAAAATATACTAAAATAAACTGGATGATTTAAAAGGATGTGTTTTGGTGACTGCATGTGTTGGAAATTTTTCAATCGAAAATACCTGTAAATAAAGAGAGTTGAAAAGCTATTTTTGTTTTTGGAGAAGTCTAGCCGTGGATTTACTCAGGGGTGGGGTGGATTCGGGGAGGGGGGAGGGGAGAAGGTTGAAGGCGTTGCAACCCCATCTGTAACGGAAGCAGTTAAAAATACCAGATTTGCCTTGGCCTACGTAACAGTAGCCTCCTACGCAGACCTTCTTTGGCTCGTCAGACCGTCAGCGGACAGCGGAGATTTTCTTTAAGATTTCCGCAAAAGTCTGCGTATGATCGCATGAGGTTAGTGTGACAGTTTGCAAGCGAGCGAGAGAACGTCGAGGAGCGAACGAAGGCTTCCAGAGAAAATGAGCAAAACCCCCTAGATTTGCCTCATTTAAAATCAGCTTTTTAAAACGTCTGGTGTGTTATGACCCCTGATCCCTGATGAAGGCTACCTCCGGACTGACAATCCCATCTTCCAAAGAATCCTGCACCGTTACCGTAGTCGGGGACCTGGGCTCAAAAAGATGTGTCGCCTGGTTACTTTTACTCGTCAGGTTTTATTTTTTCCTACCGAAAGGCTAGAAAAAGTACAAGCTGACTGGTAAAAGTACCAAGTTCATAATCAACGGCACTCGACGAGAACATTTAAGCAAAGTGCTGAAAATTTTGCTTCCTTTGTTTCCAGATTGTTGTATGATCTTTTGAAGGCGAATTTGAGTAGGCTAACGCAGTTTGATCTTTTTGGATGCTTGAGCTGAATATCAAAGTTGACGAAGGAAGTTTTGGCACACAGAATCTTATTTCCCGTGAATTCCGAGCTGCTCTTGACTTTAAGTGCTAGACCTCTAATATTTTGCACTTTCAACGATATATTTTTTTGTCGAAAACAGAAGGCATAAAGTAAGTTTACCAGTGTTGCCAAATGTTGAGTTGACATGAGGTGTTGAGGTGTTTCGAAAGAAAAGAATTGACAGACACGTTTATGCTGTTTATATGTTAACCTAGCTACTGTCCAAATTTGAAGGCAAACGAACAAATTTCCTTTAAGTTTTAGCTCTTTAAAGTGTCCCCTTCAACTGAAAAACTTGATTCGAGGAAAGGGCGCTAAAAATTCGACAATTCGATTTATTTCAAAATTCTTGGTATAGTTTATTGAGCCCGCTCAATAAGCTTTAATTTGATATAGGGGTTTAGGTATCTACAGTTTAAACTCGCACGCTACATCGCTTGGACGCGAGACACCTCTGAAGGTTTACGGTAACCTTAAAATAAAATATTATACACTGTACGTGTTACTTTGATCTGACGAGAAAGATTAAAGTAGTCGGCGTAGGGAGCGTGTCCTTTGGGGTTTTGTGCGTTTTTCGCTTGTTGACCCCGCGGATATCAGGACGAAAGCGAGAGAAACGGAGGAGTGAGGAGGGGAGAGGACTCTCCCCTCCCCCCTTCCTCCGTTTTTTCGCTCTGTCCCAATTCGCGCACGTTCATGCAAACACCGCAAAACGCAAAAAAAAACAAAGGAAACGCTTGCTACTCGGGCTAAGATTAAAGTACTAAGAGATCTCGTATAGAGATCTCTGCATAGAGATCTCTGCATAGAGAGTAGGCTGGCACAATACACAATTGAATACTGATTTGGTAATTTTTCTCTTTTCGAACAGTATTTTTTTCAACTTCGCTGCAAGAAGCAGCTGGTATTGAATTAGGGTCAATAAATCAAGAAATTTGCAAAATTGACTAAAATGTATCTTCCTGACTCTTTTCAAACGAAGAAGCGTAGTTTCGACATTTAATCGGTAATGAGGGATCGCGGTAATCTAAACTGAATTTCACGATTTTATTTGAACACTGATAATGAATATATTTTTACATATTAAAGTATATTTTTAAATATCTTTATACAGGTGTACGTTCATTAACCGATTACCATTTAATGACTTCTGTAAAGCTTGTCATCGTACTATACTAGGCAAGGCTCTTTTGCATGGATATTCCCGACGGCGGTAAATTTTTGCAGCTTTTTGCGAAGTAGAGAATTGTTAAAGCTACTGAATTTCTCTTTTTGTGACGTCATCCCAAAATACGACTATTGTCGTCTCGAAAATCCCCTGAATTAAACAAAATATTAATATATTCTGTAAATTCCATGATTTGAAAGCAATGTGCCTTAAGATACTATAGGCCTGAGGATATAAAAGTTCTTATAAGAAGAAAACTGATTAGGTATCTGGCAAATATCAGGCAAGCTCAGCCTGTACTGTGCTCTATAGCTTAAGATACTGCAAGGAAAGTCTTTCTCATCTTCAGTTGCTTCAGTTGTCTTGCATACGCACAGCTGAATGATGAGTCAACGACGGTACACTCCGATTCACAACAGCAAAATTTGTCGCTTGCAAAGTAATATCTCTCTTCGTCATGATTATATGAATTTGAAACCAGGATATTAAGAAGGGACTAATCAAATCTGTAACAACCTTCAAAGGTTTCTGGAAGATAATTAAAGTTACACCATATTCTTGAGCCATCCGGTGCGATACAATCCCTCATGAAGACACAAACCACAAGCCATTTCATGATGTAGTTCTGAACTTCGGCCGTGTTTATTATAACCACCGCGCCCCCCTGTAACATATCCTTAATCGCAGCTGGTTTTTCCAGCGGAAAATATTCCATCATTTTTGGATGAGTAGCGGTGACTATCGAGTGACCACTAATAGCGATGTAAAACAGAAAGCCTGATTTTTGTTGAGCCAAACGTTCCATGATGACACGAGTTTGATTCCCTCTAAATTTAATCGACGAGTCGAACCACAAGATTCCGTCATAATCCGCCAGAATTTCTTGAAATATCAGTGTCTTCCAAGCATAATTATGCAAGTTACGGACGTGCGGTGGATATGAATCAAAGCTAAACTTTCTGAACGTCACAAAATGTAGCGACTTTATACGTGATTGGCTTGCGCGTCGTCAAGTCCAAGATCATAGAAAATCATCTTTTTTCCCGCAAAGTGCTTAGGAAATTGTTGAATGTTCACCTTAAATTCCTCACTGAAAATGGTTGCTTGAAACACCAGTCACGGCGACGATGAGGTCGAAAAATGGCGTGTTTGGGTCTATCGACACAACTGGCTTTCGCTTGAATGTTTCATTCCTGAGAATATTTTGAACTAAAAGTCTGGTTTCGTCATCAAACTTGAACTCTTTACCCGCCGCAGTTGAGTCGCACATTGCCACGTAGCGGTTGAAATATAGTTGCTCGTTTTCATTTCTTTGAGTGATTTGGATTACGCTTTCTTCTGGCGCTGTTTTTAGAGGATTGAAACAACGGTAATTTGTTTGATGAAAGTTGTTCGCCTTTTGGGCGTTAAAGAAATGGCAGCTGCAAAATATGAGAAGCGAAATAAAGGGTTTAAATTGGTATAACCTCATTGAAACAAAAAAGAAATGACCTGACAACAAACGTGTGAAGGGTTTTAAATTCATTTGCAGCAACAGAACAAAGAATCGCTCAACCTCGATCCCAGGGTCCTCTCTCTTCCTCCCTGGAGAAAGGAGGAAGGGAGAGGACCCTGGGAACGAGGTTGCGAATCGCCGTACCTTATTGCCATAAGGCGATGCCTAGTAATACAGAAGTATTTTTGCGCGGTTTACGACTATGCGGGAAAAGCAGATCCTAGCAAGGGTTATTGGAATCCAAAAAGAAATTGGGGGTAACCACACATTTTTTTAGAGATGATTCAGGAACAATAATACTAAAAAGCTGTAAGATATACAGGAATGTATAGCGTTTTTTTTTTCAAATTGAAGCTTTATTATCTCTGAAAAATGCATGGTTACCCCCATTTTTTTATTTTGGATACCAAGAGCACTTGCTAAGTTCTGCTTTCTCTGCAAAATTTTAAACCGCAAAAAATATCCCCATATTAGTAGGCACCACCCATAGGAAACCCGAGTATCTGGAGAAGCGCAGAATGTAAGCGGTATGTTAAAGGGGCTGCCTTTCCTATCAAAATTGTTTTATAAAACAGTTTGCATCTCCCACTGGGAGTTGACCAGCAAATTTAAGTGTTTCCTTGCAATAATAGTATTTTTTGCTAATAACAACAGCTACTTTTAAATTCAAGTACAAGTTTGAGAGTTAGATCATCACATTCCACTTCAAAATGAATCAAGAATGAATCAAACACACTGCTCTACTAATAGTAACAGCCGTATAACAGCAAGGAGAGAAAACTATGGCACCTTATGTAATTTCAATTAAAAGCCATCCTTAAACTCAAATTATCTCACATGTATACTATGTCCCTAATCAATGGGGGAACTTCAGTATATAGCATACTCTGGGATGTGTATGCTATGAGGGGGGTTGGTATTTCTTAGTATGAAAATTCATACTTAATAGAGCATGGATTTTTTATTCGACCCTGCCATGGACAGGACAATAGTTGTCCTTTAGGTACAAGACAATGGGCCAGGAAATGATAATGATAACAATAATGTTTATTCCATCATTACTGTAGCCAGATGTTAAATGATAAGGGTCTGAGAATAAACATACATATGACATATGATACAAATAACATTATGAAATACATATAACACTGAACAATACTATGTATAACATTAGCAAATATTACACTTTATAAACCTACATATGGTGCAAAATCAGATGCCACTTATTTAATAAACAAACCCATTTAGGCGACTGAATCAGACCAATGTCTGATTTTGTACCACATGAAATGTTTTGTCCTATGAGAACATGTACAATGATATCTAATTTATTAGATATCCTTCTCCCAATTTGTTCAATGACAAAAACAAAGAAAGAGTCAACTCTACTTAATCTAACCACAATACTACTTAGTTTCCATTTATTTTCTGACAATCCTACTGTGACAATCACTGGATGTTTGGTCTCAGAAAGTAATCAGAAGTTTAAAAAATAAACAAACTTTCATATGGAAAAAAATGAACTATTGGGGATCCAGTTTGGGCTTAACCCTTTAACTTCTAATATCAAAGAAGAAATTCTCCTATCTTTTCCCCATACTTTTATTATAAAAGTGCTGGGGAGGAGCTTTTAAAATATCAAGAAAATTCACCTTATGTGATTATATCCTTAATTCTCATAACCACAGGGTTGAATAAGCATTGAAATTGCAAGGAGAAATTTGATGCTGATCACTGTGGAACTCATTCACACCTCCCTATCTCTGACATACCTAAATACCACCACTTGCTACTGGATGATAATGCCCTTGGCTGAAAGATTAGCCTTCAAATTTCATAGTTGCCCTTGAAGCTTTGCTTCCAAGACAACTGTTCAGTTTTCAGACACTCTTTCAGCCTCGTGCATTAAGCTCTGATATGTCAACCACCTGCAGGTGTAGGTAACTATCTGACATTAAAATTAATGCTCTGGGTTATCTCTGTCTGCACCTAGTTGCTCAAAGAGCAGAAACTTTTATCCAGTGGATAAGTCACTTTCCAGTAGACAAAATGTATTGGTGGTACATGTAGTACATTGTATCCATTGCATAACCTTTATCCACTGGGACAGAGTTATCTGTTATTTGAACAACTGGGGCCTGATAGGCAGAGTGCTGACATTTGAAAGTGCAAAAATATTATAAACTTTCAGCTCTGGGAGTAAACCTGCACAGCTCCATTTCTGCTTTTCCTTTCTTCCCAAAGTGCGATGTTGTAATGTCACGGGTGTAACATTTTCAACTTAAGTCATAAACAGGGTCAGGGTTTGATGGCCTGGACCTCCCTACCTAAACTTGGGCTGACTAACCCTCCTCCACCAGGTGTAAGTGACAGTATGAACATATGACTTTATTGACACCTCTAGTTTAGAGTATTCTTTCTGAACATTGACAGTGATGTATTTGCTCTCCAACGGCAAGCAGAGGAAATACACTATCTCCAACAATTACTTGGATCAGTCATTAAGTGTAAACAAAAATTCTGCAATTACAGTTGGCTCATTGTCAAAGTAAAATGTCACTCCCCCACTGCAGACTTCACTGAAATCACCATAATGGCCATGATAGTAAGAAACTTCAGGATAATCAAATGAAATTAAAATGCAATACTGCACATTCTTTTCCAAGGCCACAACATCATCAAATAAAACATCAAAGCCATAATAGTGACAGTACAAATTCTCCTGTTTGTTAACTTCACCAGTCCCAGTGTGGGATAAAAGTTGTGGACCTCTATCTTTCCCACCAATGTAAACCTTTGCGGTGACTGGAAATTTAGCATACAATTCAGAATCAGAATAATCTGACCAAAATGATACACCATGCAATATTATGTCCTTATCTACTGTTAGTCTTATGGGATAACAATCATTAGAATTGTTAGAAGTACTTGTAACATCATACGAATTACGAAACCTGCAGCAACTCAAAAGAGAGCCCACTCTTTCTTTTTCCAAGAATCCATCTGATGACATCACAGTGGTTCCCAGAAATTTCATGATAACATTACTTGTTTCTTCTTGTGTTAGTATCTTGGTGTCCAGAACAACCTCCGTGAACTCACTTTGCTTCATAACTGAAAAACGCAATTTCTTAATAATCTGTTCTCCAATTATTTGCCTCTTAGTATATCCATCTGCTTCAATCCCTTGCCTCTTGCATTCATTTTCTGCCCAGCAATTGACAGCCTTGAACAAATCCACCTCTTTGATGTTTAAGGTGTCTCTTTCCACTAACTCTTGGAGTAGAGATCGGTCTATTGCCAGGAATTCACTTGACTTTAGCACTTCCTTTGTCATCTGATCAACAAAATCCCAGCAGTATGTTAGAAGATCTTCATTTGCGAAGTGTTGAGCGTGTTTTAAGACACCAAATACATTTGACGAATCCAGGTTCCTTCCTAGATAGACTGCACATTCTTTGGCAAGACAAGGAATCATGTATTTCGCGGCCAAATATGCAACCTGCATTACGTTACTTTCGGTCAAGGAAACCTTATCAGTGTAGATGTAACGCAAAAACTCAAACATACCGTCATATTCACAGTCAGGAAGATCAATATGTTCTTCGGTTTCTGCCATTTTGCCAGAAAACATGGCAAAAAACACGGGGCTCCTAATCGACAGCAAAAACTTGTGAGCTGGAATCACCATCTTGCTTCTCTTACGGTCATTGCAGTCGCCATGTTGAGATGCTCGAACGACAAATTTAACATCACTCAAAGCGTCATTGTTAAACATGAACTTGCACCTTTCTCTGTAAGCCTTGGGCCACTTTTCCTTTATCATGGACATAGTTATTTAGATTATTTAAATTTTGTACAAAATGTGATGAACTTTTTTGAAACTTTTAGCATACGATGAACTCCAAACACAGTTATTCTGTGTAAACCACACGAAAATAAAAATTTGTCTTGTGAGGCTAGTGACTGTGCCCAGTCCACCCCGCCGAATGACCGTGGGTGCAATGATTTGCCTGTTCTGACTCAGCACAGGTGCCCCAAGCTCTATGAGAGATTTTGGCCGTGACCTTTGCGTGAGTGTTGTAATCAGAGGGAGCCCACACAAACTGTGTGACCGTTTGTATTTCTAACTTATAGAAGAAATGTTTGGGAATGTCGAAAAATGTTATTTCTGACGACTGAGCTAGCGAAGAAGGCTGAAATAGCTATTTTGTCGGCACGAGATACAACAGGGCCTGGGTTCCAGGCCGGTGAATCATGGGTAGTGATACAGGGATATATAAGGCCAAGTATAACACGTGGTGGTCATCTAGGCCTCAGAACCAACCGCGTTCTGCACCTCGTTAATTTTTCGTTTGTTTAGTTGTTTATCAGATTTTATTCTTTGGCTAGATCAGGCTGTTTTACTTTCTGTAAAGCCTCGTAGGATGGGCTTCTAACCTCTTGGAGCTCGAGCCATGTCTTACTCAGATTTCCTGCACACTTTTTCCCCACAGGGATTTTTTCTAACAGGTTTTTTCTGGCCTCCGTCTGACCGCATTTGTTGTGTGAGCGGTCGCTCAGCTCCGATAGTTTTAGAATAAGTCTCTTCCGTTTCCGCTTATGTATGTACAG
>BLFK01001131.1:424730-441842 GCA_014634185.1 Astreopora myriophthalma | reverse complement strand
GGGGAAGGCTCCTAAAAAATTGAGCCGCTAGCGAGGGGGGCTGCAAAACTTTCAAGCTTCGAGTTTCAATATCTTCATCCCCCCCTCCTGTCATATTAAATGAACTTTCCATTAGAAATAGATATCTATAAAAGATTTTACATGAAAGAAAATTTACTCTTGTTGCGTTTCCTCTATCTTTCGTGACAGCTGTTCGCTGTTTTGTCAAAGTTCGTTTGTTTACTTCACAACTTGAGCGAAACGCGAGACATTTGTTTCTGAGGCGGTATTTATATTCTTGAATTAGCAAGAATATAAGCAACTCTGTGCATCTTACTCCAACTGGTGCGTGTCCACAAAGCCGCTTGTTGTGGGAAGGCAACTTCAAACCGCACTCGTCAAAAAACTTAAGTTTATAGGGATCTTTCGCGTTAAGGCAACGAACATTTGTGTCTAGGCCACGTTTTCAACACTGAATCTTTCTTGGGTGATGGTACTAATTTTTTTTTCTTGAGTATTTCAAACCAGACATGTTATTTTTCAAGGCACGTGAAATCGCGGAATTCGAAGTTCCGTTTGGAATGTCGCCGAATCAAGAAGAACTCTGTGAATTTCTGTTAAAGATGAAGTTGGCCTTCCTCTCTTCAAAGTTTCGATCAAAAACAAGTCACCTGGAGTCAAGTTGGAAGGCTTTTCTCCTCTGTGCCGTCGAGCCTATCATTTTTCACAGTTTGTTTTCTTATTTTAAAAACGTTTGCTATATCAGAAAACTGTCCAGGAAAGTAGCCACTGTGTATGTCACCCCCATTTCTAACTATCTCATCAATTATCAGTGTTCGAAAATCACTGGAAAGGGGACAGCCTTTGACAAAGGTCCTGCCTTTCAAATTTAACCTTTACATGTTTCGAGTCGAGAATTTGGCTTGTCTCATGGACAATTCCCGCGCATTTCCTTTGATGACGTCAAACAAAAAATGTGGTTGTTATTGGAGACGGGTCTCGTTGCCATTCATGACATCGGGGTTTCAACGGCAAAACTTGGGCGCCAAACTTCTTGTCCCAAACGTGTGATTTTAAGTTCATTTAATCTTCACCATAAAATAAGGACTGTAGGTTTCGCGCTTAATTCTCCACTCTACAATGTGAACTCGAAACCGACAAAAAAACAAACAAACAAACAGAAAAAAACGTCTCTCACTCTCACGTGACCTCTTTTCCCGCCACGCCACGCATAAATTATGTTCATAATTAATTTCTAACACTTCTCTCGGTCCAAACTCAACTTTGATTTGGAAATCCGGAATCCGGATCTTCGGATTTCCAGTCGAACACAAAATCCGGAAACGGATTTCGCGACGGATTTTGTTAATTGAAATCCATGTCGTGGATGGATTTCAATTGAAGAAATCAGCATGGCGATTGTGACAACAGAATGTTGTCTTCTAGTTAATGTTCCTGTTATTGTACTGTCATATTTTCAAGGCATTTTCCATAGTTATTTAAATTGATTTTCAGTTGATAGCGTTTCAAATAAATGTTGATGGAAATTGAACATAAATGCTGTTTGTTGTTGCCCGTCCTTTGGTTGCATCTTTAAACTACCAAATCAGCATAATATGAAGACATCACAATGTTCAGCGTATAATTGGAAG
Organism: Astreopora myriophthalma; assembly: GCA_014634185.1. Lineage (NCBI taxonomy): Eukaryota > Metazoa > Cnidaria > Anthozoa > Scleractinia > Acroporidae > Astreopora > Astreopora myriophthalma. Next base: position 440,211 of record BLFK01001131.1, on the reverse strand, counting down.
GGACCTCAACTGCCATCCATATTATCTTAGGCGGGGGCAGATGTAGTGAAAGCTATTCCTAGTACTAATAAGAAATACTGCTATACTTGTGCTCAACACGGCGGCCATACTCCACCTAGTTTATAGCGTACATCTTTGATGTTGGACATTCATGTTATGATCAATTGACACCAGTCAAAACAAGGCATCCGCTGACCAGTATCACATGACGATATCGCGGGCTCAAGTTAAGAGCTCATGCAGGTCAGCTGTTTTCTTTAAGTTTACCACTGACCAGGTACTGGTTTTCGATTGGATCACAGGCTCAAGTCAGGTTAACATTAAACCAAAACGAGGCTTAATATTTTGCGCGCTTTCTGCGGCTGGAAGCGGCTACGTGGCCATCGTCAACACTTTTCGTGTTTAGGTGGGAGACGGTTCGGAAAATATTTTTTTCCTTCATTTTTTGCCGGTTTTAATCCAAAACAGGTTTCACATATATAGCTGTGGTCAGGACCACACTGGTGGCTACGCATTTTATTCAAGTCAAGGAATACTAAACTTAATGCACCCGTCAAAGTAAACCCCGACCCCCCCCTCCCACCCCGGGATATAGGTGGGGATTGGTTTTCAATAGCCTGCAAAAAGTGACAAATGCCCCACTATGTGGAGAAATATTTTGCAGGAAATAGCAGAAAATGCCCCACCCCCTAGGGCAACTGAAGATGTTCCTAATGGATTTGCCCTTGAAAAATTCACAAGGCAGTAGAATGAAAATAATTTTAACAACGCCAGTTTATTGTTAGGGCAATGTTAGTCATAACATTTCGTAAGTTATTTCAGCAATATTCAGAAAGGTTGTCATTTGATAGATACCACTAACTAATGATCACAGTCTTTGCAGAACCAATACCCAGCAGGCACAGTTTCTTCAGTAAGGCCAACACAGTCAGCATGGTACCATACAATTGGGCATTTCTCCCCATCACAGCATATCATCAGCCCATATTCACCTCCACCGCAAATGCAATAGCTATTTTGTTGGACTTCTATAGGAGTGGAAAAATTACGAGGAAATTAAAAAGTTCTTATCTTTGATAATCTAAAACTAGGACAATTTGAACACAGGATTCACAAAGAACGGATTCCACAAATACCTGTTAACACTTACGTCCGCCATCTTGAGTGATCGCATGTGGCCAAATGTACCCAGAAGTCCTTGCAGGAACGATGGCCGCCATCTTGGATTAGAACGAATCCCCTACTAATGCCCCACACCCCTCTGCACAAGAGAGACAAAACGCGCGAATCCCCCACATACTGGGGCCTCAAAGAACTGCTAACATGGAGATAAAGCCCCGCTAAAGCCCCACATGTCCCGGGGTGGGGTGGGGGGGGGTCGGGGTTTACGTTGACTGGTGCATAAAGCTGAGTGTTTATTATTCGGGATACCTGCAAGGTATGCCGAATCATAAAATACCTTGGGTTTTTCCTGTTTAGCAAAATGCACAATAGAAACCACGTGGCGCTGATTTCATTGGCTAAGGCAAAGCAGTACATCATCGAGAAGGACAAGAGTGCGAGGTCATTCTAGGTAATTCACGATTGCACCATTTTTGTTCTGGTTTCAATTGACGATTCCAACATAGCTTGAACTGCTTTGGATTACTGACGATGCTGTTTTATATGAATCGCTTTTGTCTTTGGAGGGTCAAAATGCATACAAACGCAGACGCCCTTCGTCGTAGACGTATCTCAGTTGGTCCGCGAACTCCGAGAGAAATGCCAAGAGAACTCAAACTCGCACATGAACTCAGAATCACTTGACACACGAAACTTGCTCAAACATATATAGTTGAAAATGTACCGAGGTCATCCAGATTATATATTTGCACCTGGACCCAAACTCAAATTCACATAATTACGCTCCAGTGATGATCCTGCCAATAACACACGCGCACACCTCATTAAAATGACTAACTCCCGTGTTATTTGTAAAGCCCTGGCCAAACTATCGAACAAAGTTGGATTCAGCGTTCCAACTTTGCTCGATCCAACATTGTTCGACCGTTTGGCCGCCCATGTTGGATGACGTTCGTCGAACAATTTTTGCTCGATCAAATGTTGGATAGACTTTGCTTTTGATCAAACATTTCGCCCAACAATTCTGCTTGACGAAAAAATGTTGGAGTGTTTTGCCGCTCTTCCAACAAAGTTGTACCCTGAAGCGGGTCACGTTCGCCCTGCTAGCCAATCACGAATCGCTATCTTATTTTCAAGCCTAGGCTTCTCGCGTTATTTGCAAAACAAAGATGGCGGGCTCATTCGCATCATCTCCTTAATAAATGCAGGCGTATTCTGTTGCGATAATTGTGTAACGATTTGGAAGATACCCTTTTCGGCTCGTTCTTTTAGCCATTCCCTAGTTTTCCCTGGTTTGACACCGTCATTGGGGGCCTCTAACAGCTCGAGAACCACAAATGCCACAAACGCTTTTCGTTTGCGTGTTTGCGCCCTGTTTTCAAATTTAGCGCCAACTTGCACCGGTAGCTTGTTTCGTCTAGCAATGTTGGATAGTGTTTTGCCACTATCTCAACATTCACATCCAACGATGTTGGATGTTGGATCCAACTTTGTTCGACAGTTTTGCCAGGGCTTAAGGGGATGTTAAATCCTGTGAGAGGAGACTCCCAGTTAAAAGTATTGGTGATGTTTTTGGAGAGTGCTTGCATTAAGCCAAGGAGTAAATATTCTAATCATGCAACGGCTACCCTAATGTAATTAATGAAAATTCTGCGCCACGAGGTATCCCGAATAAACGCTTACAGGGCGTCTTGTTTTTAATTTGAGAGCTGCTTTTTGCTCCGTATTGCAATTTTTGCCACATTTCTAAAATGCATGACTGTGATGGCATTTGGTAACCTACCCAGTATGGCGGTACACTCTTCTTGTAAACTTGCTTTGTTAGGGGATATTTATTATTTTTCCACCTCTTCTTGTTTTACCTCGTTTTAGATTTTGTTTGTTTTCTTTATTTGATTGCTTTCGTCAAGGCTAAACAACAACAACAAATTCAAAATTCTTTTATCCCGTGAATTCGTTGTTTAAGTAAAGTCTGTCCTGTAGGCGCAGGGAGAAATCGTGCAGGAACGGTAGCGAAACAAATCGCCAAAAATCGAGCTTTCGATCGATCGGTTAGAAATTTTGCGTGATTTCAGCAGAGGTGCCATTTTTTATCCAGAAAACGTTGCTGGCTTTCCAGTTCCAGTCTTTTCTCGGGTGACAGCGCGAAAAGGTCCTCTTGATTTTCGCGTCTAATTGTTTTAGTATCACCCAACTAGTCGGACAGAAAAGGCAATAATAAAGTTAGCAAATGCAAGTCGAAGAAATATTTATTTGGGAATAAAAGGAAAGAAAGCGTCACGCTTTTCGCTACTCGAGGACTATTACTAATAGTCCTCTAGTAGCGTAGCCAATGAAAATGCAGGATTTGCATTAGTCCACTAGTTGGGTGATACTAATATGAATTCAACACGGTTTATCGTCTCAGACGAATTGCCCGTCTTAGTTTCCCGTCGGTTCAGACGGAAAAATAGACGTATAAATTTAAGACAGGAAACTCGTTCTTAACCGGATTCATACTAGACGAGTTTCCCGTCCAAGACGGTTTTCCGTCTCTGACATGAATTCGGCCGTTCACTGATTTAACTTAGCGGTGGATATTTAGGACTTATTGGGGGTTTACGTTTGTACGTTATGAGCATCAGGATGCAAAAGGCAATTTGACTGTATTTGAAACGGTTACATGGTCTATTGGCTTCTGATTTTCTTACTCTTTGCCAGTAGGTGTGGTCTATTATTTGTATAAATTAGAATACATTTTCTCGAAATGACAGCAATCTTAGCAAATACAAACCTCTATGTACTCTTCTTACTGAATAAAACAATGTGTACAACTGTAGAGCTCATTTTCCTTGATTTGTGAATTTTAGTTTTGACTATATTTGATAAAATAAGAACCTGCTTCGAAAGTTTAGGCTAAAACGAGTTCTTATGTAAGATGATCAAACTGGAAAATCTTCGCCTAACAGGTTAATGTAGTGATAAGGTACTTCGTGAAAAATGCACTCAACACCCCTGTTAACCCTGTGCTTACGGCCAGAATAATAACACAAAAACAGACACAGCCACGGACAATTCAGTATCATCATAATGATGACTCAATTAACTGGCAATTTACATTCACTGGGATAGTTCAATCATTGTGTAAAATTTCTATCTAATAATCCAAGGACATGCTATCCAAAAGTATGGTCCACAGATTGTCTGATCGAAGAATCCGTATAAATGGGATACGTACATTTTGTCTATTTTAAATCAATGAAACTTTCACATGTTACACTTCCCTTGCTTTTTGCACAGTATTCTAGGCAAAATTTGACTTGTTCAATGTTCACAAGTTCCTAGAAGAGACCAGGGAAAGAAAACATCTTAATGTTTTCATAATAATTTTCACTGATTGCCAAAATTGATGTTCCTCAAATGTTTTTGGCACCTGAATCAGTGGAAATAATTGAAGTGGAGTAAATATTATCTAAGCACTGTCAACTTGAGTTTTTTTCCCGTAAGTCAGCTCAGCACCTCCGCTCAACAACATGTCAACGCCAGTAGTGAAGGTGGCTTCAGCTGCCAGGTATAAACAGGCTTGGCCAGATTCCTCAAGTGTACCCATGCGCCCTAACAGCTACAATAGACATATGGTGAAATAACCATTGAGAAGTAATAAACAGGATAAAATGGTGCTTTTGAATTATTAAGTACATTAACTATCTATTAATACAATCCAACAAAAGATATTTCACTGAGAAGCTATTTCCCAGTCCTAAGTGAGGTCTTTTTCAAGGCGAGGCCAACTGTGAAAGTTTTGTGATGGTAATTAGTCTTGCTATGCATATGAAAACAAAGTCGCATCCATAAGAAAGAATTCACACTTAGTGTGCGGGAAGCCAGATTTCATTCATAGTGGCTTGACTAAAATTTGATTCACTCATTGGCAGTACGGGGATACAGAGAAGTAAATTTCTCCTGTAAGTGTTATGTACTTGTTATCCTTCTTAAGAACTGAACCCTTCCATAAAATAAGTAACGTGTAAAGGGAGTGCTGTTGTATGCAAGTCACAAATAAAGTTTAATTTTATCCAAACTACCTGTGCTTCTTCACCATCTTTCTTGGTTTTCTCAAAGTTTCCTGTAGATTTAGCCACCTGATCCCAGAGAGGAGTCCATATACTACTGGGTGACACACTGGAATTAATAAAAACACACAAAAGCATCAAACATACAGTAAGAGGAATACTTCTACTTCTACATTGATACTCGCAAAACGTTCTGAAATCTATGATAGCAAGTTGATTAAGAAATAAAAAGTCAAGTGAACGTTATAGTTAAGCGTAATCCAGTCTCTTGTTGTTTGACCAAATGCTAAATTTGAACTAATCACATGATGGGTGAACTGGTAGTTTACTGGTGCTTAACATAAAATGGTATTTCTATGAAAGATTGCTTATTTACAAGAATAATTATTTCATAGAACAAGGACCGTCTAGCTAGGCATCTCGTGTGCTCAAGTGTCGGCCACTTCTGATGGCACAGTGCCTGTTTGACACAGCCTGGGTTCCTGGAATAAGTTGTATGTGGGCCGAGTTTCAGTCGATCTCGACCTGACTCTGAGGGTTTTTCTCCGGGTGCTTCAGTTTTTCTCCCTCATCAAAATCACCTCCCAGCTAATGACATCTGGCTATGGTGCTGTGCTCCGTGATCAAACATGGACTGTATAGCGGCTGCCAGAAGCACCTCATATATGCTTTCAGACCAATCTTGTCAAGCTGTGATCTTCACAATTTAGTCCCAAGACTGTGAGGAAGGGTGATTAGCTGGCCAGGTTATTATTGTTATTATTTCTAAAGCAAGCAGCCTGCCTTTGAACTTTTCAAGCCAATCAATCTGGTTACCTCTATGGGGATCCCAAGCAGTGCTGGCATATTCCAGTGTGGGATGAATGAGGGAGAAATGGGCTTGTGCCTTTATGTGTTGCATACAGCAGAATAAGTTATGCCTGTAAAATCCTAAGGCCTTATTAGCTTTAATTGTGAGAGAGGGGACATGGGTTTTTGGCTCTGTCTAGGTAACGCTAAAGTCCTGAAGGCTGGTGGTCAACTCCTTTGAGGGTATGGTCCATCATGGTGTCGCTATGGATGGTGGTGGGGTCGGTTGTTCTACAGACCCTCAAAACAAAGCAATAGCTGGGTGGATGTTCATTTGCCAAGTATGAGCCTATTTAACGAGAGAGTTGGTCTCATGGTGAAGAGTGAGACATGTTTTTCCTGCCGGCTGAGCTTGCAAAAGAGGAAGGAAATGAAGTTCTCTCACACTGAATGGGGGACCTGGGTACAAGTCAGTTTGCTAGTTTCACGCTCGGTCACGTGATTCTTGCCGGACAGTGCAACAGTTTCCCACCCTCTCACCCCTTAGCGAGTTCTTGCCTAAAGTTTATAAAAGTGTATCAATGTTTGGGGAGTTTTTTCCGGTTGTTGACTCCAGTTCTGTTATCGTTGTGATGTGGCCCGAATTGTCAATAAAGTGCTGTTGCATTGCTGTGTGGCAGACAAATGGCATTCAGTGTGTGAGAACATCATTAGTTTTGTGCTAAGACTATAAATGATGACGTTATCCACAAAGAGTTTCAAGTTAGATGTGCTGCTGTTGCCTATGTTGTTGATAGAGAGAAGGAAGGGCCAAGGACTGTCCCTTTGGGAACTGATGGCTGACATGTTACTATAATCCCCATCAAGCACCACTTGTTGTGTCTTTCCAATTCCAATGGGCCATGACTCTGACCAGGTCAGCACTGTGCCCCTGATGCCCTACTAGTAGTGTAGCCCAAGGAGCAGGAATTGGTGTGCAACCTTATCAAATTCCTTCAACAAATTGTCAATTAGCAAGTCAGTTTGCACCTACATGATGATTTCAAATTAACCGCAGAATTAGATTCCTAGGTTCCAAGTCAAACACCTCCCATAAGCGGACACAAATAAACAAGCCCTGAGAATGCACAGGTCATTTGTCTTTGCCAAAAAGTTGCTTTCCAAAAATTTCTCCACCCAAACTCTAGATCTGCATCTTGCAACCTTCAGTTTTAAAGTTTTAAAATAGCTTGGTGGTGAGTGCCATGGATATATGCTTCTGGTATGCCGCAACAAGAGCTAAAAATAAATTGGATCATTCCTGAACAAAAGACAACTCAACCACAAGAAAATCTGGGGTTGAAAAATGCATTAGTCATCAACTTTACAGTGGGTAAAAATGGATATGACCACTAAATCCGACCATTCAGAAGCCAACAAAAATGTTTCCTGTACCTGTTGACTCTAACTCCATACTTGGCTTCATCAACTGCTAGAGCCTTGGTCATTGATGTGATTCCTCCCTAAGGAAATTGAAGCAAAATAATCTTACAACTGTGTGAATAAAATTAACCGCACTCTGGCTATAAATTGTGTGGTACTAACAGGCTCAGATAGGTACTGTTTGTGAATTGTGCACTTCAAAAGGTATAACGTTCATGCGGTGCAAAAGAAAAGGTCCTTCCAAAAAGGGCACTCTTGTGACTTTTTTTTTCATATTTCAGTTTCAGTATTTCGTGAAATACTAAATTCCAAGCAAACTCCAACCAAATTTAGAGCAGTAAACAATGGACTGTTGCAAGCAAAAACTGAGGGAAACAGGATGAAAACAGAGGAAGAAAAAATTGTTTTGGTCTCTTTTTATCCTATTGCCTTAATACTAAAAACAAATCACAGCAGTGAGGCATACAGCTCTTCAATTATTATACCTTTGATGCAACATAAGCTACAGCACCAGGTTGCCCAATCTTTGCCACTAAACTGGACATGTTGATTATGTTTCCTTTCGTTTTCCTTAAGTAGGGCAAAGCATACTACAAGAAAGAAAGAAAAATGAGCAGCAGAAGGAAAAGAAAAAGTTGGGCAACTTTGTTTCCATTTAATAATAAAAAACTACAGCAAATCAAATAACATTACTCATCAAGTTAAACTTCATTTTAAGTTTTACCTCACTGATTTTCAAATTAAATTGAACTGATGCTGGCACTTACTTACTGCCCATTACGTTGGTTAGCATGCGGGGCTTTTAACTTAGCTTTGTATCACAGAATTCCAACTTGATAACTTACTGTTACTTTTAGTATTTATAGATTTTATGGAAAAAAATGGACAGATCACATTAGTAAATCACAGACTAGCGAAAATGTTAAATACAGTCTAGGAAAATGAGAATTGGAAATGTACCTGCAAGTATTTCCGAGTTATTGATGCCATGGAGTTCAAATTATAATTTGTGTGGTGACACTGTTTTAAAATTACCTTTAGTAAACTCTGCAAAGTATGGAATTAACTCATGGAGATACCAGGGCACCCACCTATGAAACCTTATTCCAAATAATCTGAGAAATATGGAGAGCTACTCAGTTTTAAGTGTGGATTGATGGAGCTTGACCTTGAAAATCAATAATCTTAAATGCTTTTTGACCCAGCTATCTTATTATTGCTTTGTTGTGATGTGATTTTTAATTATGTATATATTTCCTGTAGTTTTAATATAGTTTTCATATATTTTGTTTTAACCAGAAGCATATCACCTAGGTGATATGCTTCGGTTTTAACTTATATAAATTATTATTTATCTTTCTCGTGTTTTACCTGTAAACTACCTTTTAGCTAAGTGTAAATCATGTAAATAAAGTTTATCTTATCTTTTGTTGTATGCCAAGATAGTGTCGAAACATTGTCAATTTTAGCTTATTAGCCTTAAAATGTTTTTAAGCAATGTTTAATGTCACAATGTCATATTATTAATCAAATGTATTTCCAAGTCACTTCTTCTTCCTACAACTTTATTTTTGTTCCAGCCATTTAGCAAGAACCCTGACTTGATTTTAACCCTATTGTTGCAAATACACCTGTAGCTTAGGAGACATTAAGACTTCATGACAAACTTTGTGATGTTTACAATATGGAGCACAAATCTCATTATGGTACAATCCAGGACACAACAGCTAAAGAACAGTGCCCCGGACAAAGTTATTAAAATCAATCTTTTAATGTTAATGTGTCCATCTTTTATTGGGAAATATTAAATTATGTTAATTAATACATGTAATTAATGGCTCACAGCCATTGGTTTCTAGATTGATCATGTGATCACTACATGTGCTTTAGGTTGCTTAGTTGTTGGACGATGTTCTTGCGTTAGGCTTTCAAACCCTACCCTCCCACCCTTAAGGTTAAGGGGGTCTATCTTCTGTTAGGTTCCATGTTTGTTATTTGTCAATAAATTTGTTGAACCCCATCTTGGTGTGACAGTAATTTTAAAGGAGAAGTTCACTAAAAATGGTACTTTGGTTCTTTTCACCAGGGAAAGTTCATACAAACAAAGGTTACTCACCAAAATTTTAGTTTGTAAAACCCTTCCACACCACATCAATTTCTTGTGTAAAGTAGGAAAAAATAGAGAATCACTGCCACCATCTTGGCATAACTTAAATTAGCAGCTTGGCAATCTGTGTGACATCAAAGAGCTCAACTACACTAGTGACGGAATTAATAAAATATTAAGCTTATAATATGTAAATTTAAGTCTGTCCTTTTTGTCTTTTTTTTTTCCAAATGGATGGTTGACATGATAGTACTGCACATGGAAGCACAGCTTTCTGCGGGAGCAAGATTTTTTCCTGTACATATATTAAAAAATAGACAAGGGATGCAGGTTTTTCATGAAGCCTAATGAACACAATTTGAAATCACTCTCCCTTCCTCTCAAAGGGTTTAAATAGGTATGTACACATTCCTTTCTTTTTCCTGAAGAATCCTCAGTGTTTACTCTTTTTGCACAGAGATTAACTAAGAGAAGTTAGGAGATAGTTCAGATTTTCTCTACACAAAACCCTTTGAGTGGAGGGGAGAGTCGCGTTTTGCGCAAGATGGCGTGTAAAATCTGATGTTTCTGTGCCAAGGTAAGTGGACACAGGTGTGATGAAAACTGTCACTGAAAAATACCACAAAAAGAGAGCTAAAATTCAGCTTGAGGGATCGTTTCTTATCAGGATTTCGACAGGTAAGCGTATTCCCGCGTTATTCAGCTTTCTATTATTTGTTTTGCTTTCAAAGAAGTTGCAAAGCGTCGAGCTTTCGGTGATTTTTCAAATTGTGTTCACTCAGCTTCATGAAAAACTTGCATCCCTTGTTGTATCTTTAATACACGTACAGCATAAAATCTCGCTCGCGCAGAAAGCTGTGCTTGTGTGTGCAGTACTATCACGTCGATCATCCATTCGGAAAAAAAAAAGACAGGTAAAGGACAGACTTAAATTTACATATTATAAGCTTAATATTTTAGTCAATTCGGTCACTAGTGTATGCTCTTTGTGCTTACAGTTTGGTGGGAAGATTAAATTCTCTGCTCTTGTTGTTTCTTGTATTGGCTTGTGTTCAGTGATCGACTTTAACGCAGTTGTCTGAGGTGCTACGAACAGACACAAATTTGTGCCTGTTTTGGCACTAGCTTTACCAACCATCTCTGGGCAATTAAAAAAAAAAATTGGAAACTGATGGAATAAAATGCCTCTTTTACTATGTCTTGGAGACCTGCTTGAGCAAGAAAAGGCATGGTCAGAAAAAAAGAAGCCAGTAAAAAGAAACAAGTGTAGAGGATTTAATCTTCCCACCACACTGTGCATTGAGCTCTTTGATGTCGCATGGAGCATCAGGCGGCTAAGTTATTCCAAAATGGCAGTGGTGATTCTCCTTTTCATGCCACTTTAGACAAGAAATTCATATGGTTTGGAAGTGCTTTGGAACCCGAAATATTGGTGAGTAACCTATCTTTGTATGAACTTTCTCTTTGTGAAAAGGAAAGATAGTGCCATTTATGGGTGAACTTCTTTAAATTGCCTAGACACCTCAACATACTTTTCCACTACAATAATTCCCTGCTCTTGTTCCAAACACATTCTTTTGTTTCAAAAACTTTTCCTACAAATCCGCTGATTTGCAGGGTCTTGAAAGTTGGAGTTTTGATCTACGACTAAGCAAGGAAAGGGAATGGGTTCAATACCGGGTTGATGTCACAAAGTACTTCGCATTGGGATTGTTCCTTGAAAACAGCGATGCAAAGTAGTTTGTGATGTCAACCCGCTATTGAACCCATTCCCCTTCCTTGCTTGCTCACGGATCAAACCATGTCAAGATTTTCCACCTTTGAAAACCACTAAAAAGGTGAGTCTTCAGGAAAAAGGTTGTAGAGCAAAAAAATATGTTTGGGACAAGTGCAGAGAATTATTGTAGTGGAAAAGTATTTTGAAGTGATAGGCCTTAAGGAAACTGGCTTTGTATGAATTGAGAAACTTTACAGCTGTGCAGTGGAGTTAGTGCATAACTTTAGGACATATCCCACAAAGATTAATTCAAAATAGCCAAATGGCATTCACTGGATCATATGTATAGAACAGCAAAGCCTTTCAATTAACGTATGATCATGTAATGATAATGATACAGGACTTATACAGCACATTTTCTATGTGGTATAATTATTCAAATGCGCTTCACAACACTTTGTGGGGGATTTTGCCAGACTGCTTTATGGCACAGTTCACAGTATTTAAGATCTAAACCAGTAGAATTCACAGGTGCTCCCAAAAAAGAAGGAGTGAGAGTGGCAGACCATCATACTCGGAACACCATGCCCTACTCTTTATGAACAGTGTTTGTGATCTTTAAGGTTCCATACGGTTCCTCTGAGATGGGACCTGCTGTCATATCGTCCTTATCTGAGAAGACTTAAGAAAGTCTTACCATTTGCAAATGTCATTACAAAGGCAGCACTTTCCCCTCAGTTATTTAAAGACCCTGAGTGTGGGTCTGGCTGGGGTCTTGAACCCATGACCTCCTGTACAGGAGTCCAGTGTTCTACGAACTGAGCTAACCAGTCAGCGGTTATATGTATGCATAATTTGTTACTGAAACAACCGTGTGATGATATTATAGACAACAAAAATTGAGGTATGCATCGAGTGGATTGTATAATGTTGTGATACCAAGGTTTCAGTCTTGTTACCTTGAATTGTCAATATTAGCTGTAAAGGGGTATCCTCTGGAACACCATAACATCAAAGTCCTCAGATATCACGCATGGTACATGCAACTCAATAGATTCAAGATTATGTAAAATTCAAGCGTTTAGAGACTTTAAGGTGACATCCACCTTGACAACCAATTTTCCATACCAAGATTTTACATATCTTTAGTATATAAATGTTAGAATAGCAAAATGTATGAATTAAGTCTGATTATGGTTAGGTTTTTAGAATTTTAGCCTTTTTAGCATCTTGTACTAGCCTTGTTATTTATATTCGTAATTTACTGGTTAGGTACACGACCCCATAAGCATGACACTTAAATCACCAATCGTGTTAAAATAAAGTTGATGTATGTATGTGTAAAGAAGATGAGGAGTTAAGCCATGAATCAAGAACTAGCAATCAAGGCTTCACTTATAGGCCATTATATACTCTTTTCTCTTGTGCAAACTGCACTTGATAAGAGCACCTGCTTGCAAGTTAGCTAATAATGCACTAACAACACTAGCATCCAATGTGAAAATTTACAGCTGTATTTCATCAAATATCTGTAACTTGCAACACTTCATACTATTTGATATTTCAGCAACTAATACTTTGAATTCTGTGATTTGTAACTAACGTTTTTCAACAAACAGTCCATGCTACTTACTTTGCAAAAAATAAAATAATTGACAAGATTTAAATTCAAAAGATCTCTAAACTCTGCAACAGATGTATGGTCAACTGTTTTTTCCGGAGGATCTGTCAACACAAACAAAACCTTGATGAACAAATGTTGCTATTACCATAAACTAACCAGCAACATTTTTATGTTTCTTTCCTTTTAAGCAACATTTTGTCATATACTTCGAGCTATTAAGACTGTACGTTGTATCTTGCTAAGAATGGAGAACAATACTGGAAATAGTCAAATAAGTACAATCTTCCTTGATATTTAGTGTGTAAGTCCTCAGGGTGAGAATACTCACAGTGGCATCTGTTACAAGGACTTAAACTATACACTCAGCATGAAAGAAGGTTTAACTCAACCATTTCAATAATCACTCTTTAGTGTTCATCAAATCATCACACACCTGAAAGAACCTAATGAGGACAAGACATGATCTGTAAACCAGTGAAGGTGCCACATGAGACAAAGCTAGAAACCAGCTAGTCGTAAATTTTACCATTGATAGAAGGCAAACCAATGGAATAAGATTAAGAAAGCACATTAGCATGCATACATTGGTAATAATCTTGTTGAGCAGACGGATGACATTATTAAGATCTATTAAGAAAACTACACCCATTTCTCTTATCACTGAACGTAATAAAAGACAACACAAATGGTTGCCTGCCCCTCAAGCAACTATTTGTTATTTTATTGTGCTCTCCAATCACAAATAGACGCATACAAGCCAAGGTCAAACCATTTATTAATTAGCAGAAAATTAAATTAACAGTAAGATTGCTACCAGAAACTTAAATAAACAGTGAGATTAGTTCTGGCTATGAACAACGTATGAACAGTTTGGTGTAATATGAGGTACATAACACTAAGGCTACTTGCACTCTTTCCTTAGTAATTCTATCAACTGGTATGTTTGACCTATGGTTGCTAACTTTTTTGCAGGCCAGAAATACCCACAAAGGCTTGGTTCAACTAATCTTGTATGTAGTTTCCAATATTTTGTAGCAACATATTTCCCACATTCAATAGTAAGGAATTGACTAACTTACGCCATCCAGCATTGTTTATGAGGCAGTCGATACAACCATATTTTTCAACTGTTTTCTCCACCAAATTCTTTAGCAATAAAAGAAAACCAGAAAAAAAAAAAAAAAAAAAAAAAAAAAAAAAAAAAAAAAGAAAGCAGAGTTACGAAGGTTAATATTTCCTGCAGTTAGGGTTAGCCTAACCCTAACAAGAAACAAAGGACAAAACCACTAATTGCAACTTATAAAAGGAAAAATACGGAGTGTAGACGTGCATCCACCAAACAATTCTTTTAAACAGAATTCATGTATTTTACATCTTCACAATTCATAATTTGGGTTTGAATGAAATCTCTAGGAAATGCCACATTTTTGCTTCATTCATTATGCATGGTGGTTCAAAAACACGGTTTAAAAATTACTTGCAATAGTCAAAATCTACCACTCACCTTTATTTCATCTTCTTTTGTGACATCACATTTAATATAGTATGCTTCTCCAGGCCCAGTCACATTTAGTTCTCCTTCAAGTTTTGTTCCTTCTGCAACTAGCATGAGGATGACAAAGCTTGTCATTAGTCTACAGTCAACCCTCCAATATTTTATCTTCAAGCTTTTTAACAATTCCAGCTGGATACTAAATGCTAGAGTACAATAAGCTTAAATTGGCAAAAAAAATTTGTCCATTAAAAAATATGGATGTTTACTTACTTCCACGGGCACAAAAAACTACTTTGGCGCCAGCTTTGACTAGAAACATCAAGCAAACATCGATAATTAAGTAAATATTTTATAACAAAATTATGACCATCATAGCGGTTATGCATGGCTCAATAGCCCATTTCCAAGTTGCTGTTTACCTCAGTTGACAAAGCGAGTCCTGGTGCACAACAATTCAAATGGAAATGAGTTGTGTATCAATGACATGCAAATCAAAGCATTATCATTTGAATGGTTTAGCACGTAGACTCGCTTTGAACCAGAGGCAAACTGCAACTTGGAAATGGCCTATTCCACCCATAGCATCCCTCTCCAGGTATTACCCACAGGACACTTATCTAGCCCTTAAGGCCCAGGGATGGGGAATTGTTCACAGCAACCTTGTCCTGGGAGTAAGAGGTGGGACAAGTGAAAAATGTTCTCCTTCTTATTGTGAATTAAGTAAATTCACAGTGGAGGTTATAGGGTGTTGATTTTCCCTGGTTAAAATTTGGACAATTTGAAGCAACTTCATAATCATTTCTTTCATTTCTTTGAAGCAACTTGTTTAACATGAATACTCTATTCGATGTATAATTCTCAGAGCACTTTAAAACATTAGAATTTAATAGAAAACTTGGTTTTTCTTTTACTTTTTTACCCCTGAATCTATCCCTCTCCACTGGTTGTTAAGCTTTTTATAGTGAAGCTGGAGTTTTTTTCCTCAGTTTTGTTTCCTCTCATGACATGCAATTAACTCTACAAAAGTAACTGGTAGAGTTGAGCCGATATTACCTACAACAGCCTTTCAACTTCAAGGTTGAATAACTTTGTTTCATTATTTCTATAATAAGTCGTAAGACAAGTGTCATGATTGCACAACTGTGCCACACGG
>BLFK01001131.1:402682-405182 GCA_014634185.1 Astreopora myriophthalma | reverse complement strand
AATTTGTGCGCCCAAGCGTAAGTTAGGGCTAATATTTTTTCAATGGAAAGCCTACTGCCAGAAAACCATGAGTTCTGGCGTATTGAAGCTTGTCCATTGCAACTTTTTTTCGAGCATCGCCACAGAAATCCGTCTCCCGATGAAGTTCATCTTTGCCAGCTGAGTGGGTTTCCGCACTCAGGTTTTGGGCATTTAATAGACGACGCGAGCAGATTGTGTTCTTTGCACCACTGTACGCACCGGTTCTGATCGGCTGCAAGCCTTGACAGCTTCCACATGTTCATTTTCTTGAGCTCTGTGCTGAATGAGAGACAACTTCGAAAAGAGATGGAAGACCGATAATTTATTATTTTGTGATCGAGGACTTAATTGGTGACATAAATGAGTGCAATCCAACGTTCGTTAAGTTTTCCATGCACCAGTCATAACAAAATTTGGTACATTGGTTCGTGTATTGCACTAAGATGCGTGGGGCACGTGTATATATATACAACTACCACCCATTGTTATGTAAATTATATGGACACGTTTGAAATAAATCTAAGTTTCTAGGTGGGAATTAGTATCTTGACGCATTAGCTCAGTGGTGTAGTATACGGACAGGTAATCCACAGGTTTACAGAGGAGCAGAGTTCAATTCTTGCTGAAGGTAAGGAGAAAGAGTAAAAGAATACCGAGAAGGGCCTGGAGGAGAAGGGAGGGTGAAGAAAGAGGGAGGACTGGTATAGAAGACGGAAGAAAGAACGGTGTGCGCTTCTTGTAAGTACAAATTATTCATGTATATATTCAGTACGCTTGGGAGAAAGCATTGTTCTAATAAACAATAGCGTGCATACATAATTAATCGAATTCGCATGCATAATGAAGTAGGGACCTGTACGGAAATTTTTCCGAAATAACTACAAATCATACCTCTTTCTCCAATCTTATTCTTTCGATCTTTCTTTCTTGCGGAAATCTATCCTTCGTTCTGTTTGATAGCACATGTCTGATAAAATGATCTGTTATACTTATGATCCTGGCGTAACACAACGGAAGTTACGTAATCACTCTTAACTATTACGCGTTAAGCAGTTACAAATTTTAAGATTAAATTTACTGTGACAGAACAATAAACTTAAAACTCTGTGAGAAGTGGAGCCCACTATTTGTTCTTATCTTCAAGTGGATTTCTATTTTTCACAGTGTTTTGAATAAAATTGTGTGAACGTATTCTGATGTATTGTAGTCGTGTACCTTGTAGTGTTCCTCTCTGTTCTTTTTTTTTGTAGCAAACACACATAGAGGCTTTTCTCGTGAATAAGGGTATTTTTATTTTTAACATGGATTGCCCATTGCCCATCCCATATGTTCAAGGTATGTACCCCGTCACAATCTTGTTTTCAGTACTCCACAGATGTTAACTTCATCAGATGAAGCTATGATCAGTGTGATCCTGGCAGTTATGGATGCAATTTCAGCAATTACGTAGAGAACCCCGAAAAAATTCAGGACTTCAATGGGGTTTGAACCCATGACCTCGCAATGCCGGTATGACATTCTAACCAACTGAGCTATGAAGCCACTGATGTTAGGAGCTAGTCATTTGTGGGTTCAAATTTTCCTGTGATGAATGAATGAATGAATGAATGAATGAAGGAATGAAATGATATGAAATATGGAAGTCAATTTCAACAATGACAAATTAATTTTACTTGGACAGTAAGAGGCAGTCCTAAACTTACAAAGAGTTGGCAAAGACCAAGTACTGTTGAACGGATTCATGATAACTTTTGAGAATTCTAGGCGTTGGAGACACATCACAATCTTCCCCCACAAACTGCTGTAAGTAGAAGTATTACATAATCTAAATGGCTGTGGATGCTGTTAGTGATATGCATAAAAAATTGCAAGTAGTTGGAGTATGGCATGTCCCAGTGCATCTTTGCCTTCAGAGATGTCGCAGTTCTTTTGTTCTCCAACCATAACTGTGTAGGCCTCATGACAGTCTTGAGCTTCTCCTCAATTCACCAGGAGAGAAGGATCATTTGGAGAGAGAGCTACTGGGATCTTCTATATATGACACAAAGCAGTATAACTACTAACAAAGAATAATTATCTGCAAGGATGTTAATCATGTTTACATGCATGGTATCTCAGTACGATTCATCAAAGGCACAATCTTGTATATGGTTTATAAGTGACATTTTACAACTTCAATGTGTACCCACCTTGTCACATAAGAGAGCGGCAAAGACACCTGAACTCATCCGGTCCTTCGTCTTCTGCACCTTTTTTACAAATATTTGTGGCAAGGTTTTAACACTACAGCACCTGTTAATAGAGAAAGAGGAATACAAACACCAAAATCAACTATCCCTGTCCTATGAACTCCAATTAGACTTAACTGAGCTTGTGGTTGAATCAGACATTGACCTGTAAACAGAAAAAGGCTGCAGTCTTGGACAAACTAAAATGAGAAATTAGACCCCCCTCCCCCAAAACCAATGATCAATCCGTG
>BLFK01001131.1:392682-397682 GCA_014634185.1 Astreopora myriophthalma | reverse complement strand
TGATGGTTATTATACATAGGCTGCTTTAAGTAGTCGATGTTAAAATCACCCAGAATGTGAAGTTCTTTATTTTTAAGATAAGCAGATTCAATATTTGATTCCAGTCGTGAATCAGTCGCAGCATTTCTAGAGGGAGGGTGATACAGCGCTCCACACAATAAGGATCTTTTGGAATTAAACGGATTCACATTTAGTCACATTATTTCAAGGTCATCTTCTTCTAGTTCTTCAGCTCGCTTTACATCCAGATTTTGTGAGGCGTAGGCTATAATTCCTCCACCATGTTTAGAGCCATGCCTATCCTTTCGAAACAAACAATATCCAGGGATTTCATAAATACAATCGGGTGAATTCGGCTTTAGGAATGTTTCGATAAGAAATAAAACATCCACTGAGTTAGCTGATGAAAGCAATAACCTGATTTGCTCAAACTTGGTGTCGGTAATAAAGATTTCTTCTGCTTTGGATGCATCACGACCAGTTGTGATACACATGTCATAGAAGTGGTTTGTCACACATTTTGACTTGCCCATATCAAATAGTTTTATTGTCACTGGATTCATTTTCTAGACATAAGTGTCACTGGATCCATCAATTCCAAGACTAAATGGGTGATTTTTGCAGTGTTCAACTATGTATTGATGGCAGTGGGGTCCCATAGCCTTATTGATAATTGCAGCTGTTTTTGTTGCACTGCAGGCATATGACTGAGCAATTTTGCTGTCTGGGAAAATAGTTTTGAAGAGTGGTCCAAGATAACCTGCTGTAGCAATTGGTAAATTATGTTGTATCAAGAAATTTGTAACCATTACCTCTGCTTTTATGACATCTGTTGATTTAGAGCTGGTTGCTGTCAAAAATTGTGAAATATGTTTGCTCGTTTTCGACTGTGCAACAACAACTTTGTGCGATTCTCTTTCACAATGGACTTTAACATCTTTTAATCCTTGTTGATGGCACTGAACACGTTTATTGCAAAGAACACACCAAAACGAATATGGATCGCTCTGAACGCATTTAACTGGATACGAACCTTCCCATTCTGTGTTGAACTTGGTTCTATATCTCGCTGCACCTCTGCTGCTGCATTTTCCTTTTGTGTTTGAAACTGAACCTCTCTCTTCATCTGATAAATATTCATCAGGTTCATCAGCAATTTCTGCCATTTTGAAAATGCGATCAAAATGCAAGAGACTGGTAATGATGACCTAATTTGAAACGGGTGTTCTATATGTGGTCATGGATGAAAGTCTGTCATGGACTGTGTTTTCAGCGAACAGATGGATGAATAACTGAACAGCTTGGTTTGTTAAGTTTAACTATGGATTTGCACAGAATTGGCGCAAGAAACTCACCCAAGCAAGCCAAAAGTGAAATTATACAAAAAAGATTATGCTTTCAGCTTGCGCCTCTATTTATCATGAGATTTGTCTGTCTCGTCGTGAGACTGTGAGATTGAAATGAAAACCATGAGTCTCACAACAAAATTGTGAGACTTGAGAGGTCTGCAGTCCTGTAAAAATAGGCATAACTAATACCTTGATCACTATTTGATTTCAATGGTTTAATTTCCTCCTAACTACTTGCACTTGTTGAGGACCTTCATTTTTGCTAATATCATTTGTTTTCAAGGGCTCTAGGGTCTTCAGGAATTCATCCAAACATTAGACGAGGAGTTGGCCAAAAAACTTGCAATTAGAGCATTACAGGGAGGTGTTGGTAGTATGGATTTTATAGATTATACTTCTCCTCATGAAAGATCCAGGTGAGTCCAGTCATGAGTCCAGTGCTGCCCCCCAAGCCACCCCTCTAGACCCCTCCACATCTACATGTACTTCAGGGTCATCTTCTGTTATTCATCAGCCTACCTCACTGGCCTCAAGTGCAGTTATCCCTCAACTTCTTCCCTGGAAAATTTACCAGAGCCTGTTCCTGAATGGTGTAAATGTGGACAATGCAGAACCACGCCACTGCCCACAGGAAATCGAAAACAAGTGCTGTAATCAAGGGTCTTGTGTTTCTTTGAGTACAGTGGAACCTGGTTAATATGGACACCAACGGGACATGCCATAGTGTCCGTATTATCCGGGTGTCTGTATTAAGCGGGGTCTCAGAGAAAACGTCAGGAAGACATGTTTTATCCATATAAAGACCAAAGCAGACAGTTTTATGAGAAAATGTTGTTTAATCTCGTAAACTGTAGCAGTAACAAGTTCATCCTAAAGTAACCTCACGATGATTTATAATAGTCTCAGAGTAAAATCTTTTAAGTTTTGTACAGTAGTATTGTTATTGGAACAGGCATGACAGTGGATTCATTTGAAAAAGTCTGTGACTTTACTTTGTACTGACGCTTTTAGTTTGCAACTCAGCCAAGTGGACTGAATATTAGATAGAACCTTTGAAAGGTTATTCGCCGTTTCTGATAGGTTTTTACGGGTAAGATATTCAGTCACGTCCTCCAGGATTACCATAGCTTCTTTCAGTGATTTGACTTTAGGCCCCTTCGACGCGGCATTGACCTCAATAATATCCTCATCACTGTCGTCGTCTGGTGAATTCTGGGAAGTGGATGCAGATAGACTGGAGAAAAATTTCCTCCTCCCAGTTACCGGTCATCTCGGTGCACGTTGGCAGAGTAGAATCTGCTTTTAAGGCTTCACCTGCTGAAGGTACATCTGTGCCAGATGTGCAACTTGCGTCGTGCAACAATGAATTCACCTGCACCAGTTCACTATCTTCTAGACCTGGAATGGATAAAATTCTTGGTGTTCCTCAGTAAATGAAATTAGAGATTTGTCTTCCAAAAGAAAACCAGCGTTTATAAAGCATTTCTTGATAGTTGATTCTGACACGTTTTCCCAGGCTTGGGCAATCCACCTAATGGCTTGGAGTAAATCCACAGACATGGACACCTCAGTGGCAGAGTTGCAGTCATCTGTTTTGCTAATGACATGTGTCAGCTTCAGTTTCCTGTATTTTAGCTTGAATGTTTGAATTATTCCAAGATCAAGAGGCTGGAGTCTGGATGTACAATTTGGTGGAAACAACACAATCTTGATGCGATTGTATTTGCCTTTCATATTTGGAGGATGGCAAGGGGCATCGTCGAGAAGTAAAATAATATTACTTCGCTCTTCGCTAATTTCTGGTTAAGCTTGGATAGCACGTCATCTAGGATGTTAAAATCCATCCAGGCTTTAGGCTGACTGAAGAATGAGCAGGGTAGTTGAGATGTATCCCTGATTGTTCTGAAGCAACAGGGATTTTTTGACTTGCCGATAACAACCGGTTTTTCTTTACCACCCTCTGCATTAACAAAATAGGTGCATGTTATTCTTTGTTTGGATTTTTTTCTTCCAGTACACTGCTTTGATACCTCAGCTAGAGATCTGTTTGGAAGTGCTTAAAAAAATTGACCCGTCTCGTCCATGTTAAGATGTTCTCTGGGGAGTAGCTGCTCAAGATATTCGGTAAGCACTCTTGCCAAGATGTTACAGTTTTCTCCCTAACACCTCCTGCCTCACCACTTATAACTTTGGTTTTAATGTTAAACCTTTTCCTGATTCTGTCAAGCCATCCATTAGACGCTGTGAATTGAGTCTACAAGCTCTTCACTCGCTCGTTTGGCTTTTTCTTGCAACATTGGCCGGGTCACTGGAATGTTCTTGACTCTTGCCTTTTGGTGCCACTCGTACGTTGCATCGTCTATATTTTGTGTTTGTGATGCTCTAGCTCGTTTACAGAGTGCATTCTTGTTTGTGCTGTATTCGTCTAATATTTCAGTTCTCTTGGCTAAAATAGACTGAATCTGTGATTTGCCACAATCAAACTTGTCAGCAATTGCTCGCACGCTAGCATTTGGGTTTTCCTTTTTGTACTCAATGACCTGAACCTTTTCAGAAACAGTAAAATCTTTTCTTTTGTGCTTAGCTGAAGGACCTGAAGCCATGATGCGATGGTTGTGACAGCATGCTACCTGGTACACATTGACTTCTGAAGACTGACAAGCTGTGACATAACACAGGCTGCAACTGTACTTCACACTACAGAGATTGGCACATTATGTAGTGTGTCAACTAAGACTGAGAGGGTCCCGAAAGGAATGAGTGACAACCGAATTCTGAAAATTTCTTCCTGGATAAGAGGATTTCATGTTTACAAGAACTGGTGGACTCGTACATGCGGTGAAATTTTACCTTTGCAACCAGAGCTGGAAAATGCCGAGGACAAAAACGCAGTTGTCGTGTTAAAAGAAAGTTGAGTTATAGGCCACATTCCATTTCACCTTGCGAACACCAAAAACCACACTGCTATAGTCACTCATTATATTTCAAAGCCTAACAGCCAAGGATCGGTAGAAGTATGTGGAAAGGCAGTCAATCGGGGTGGAGGTCTTGGTATGGAAATACCACATGTTTATTTTTGATGGTCCTCAGAAACACGTGGTTTACTTGAACAATTGCTAGACGTTAGCAGCAACCTGGCAATACGAGCGGAGGATGATCATGGTACAGCTCGCAGCAAGGAAACAACGTCAAAGAGGAAGAAGGTTAAGAGCAGTGACTGCAAGAAAAAGCCAAGGAAGTGAAACGTGTGTAACAGGAGGCAGAAAACTTTATTAAATGACTATACTTAGTACAAGAGTCAAACACCGGAAGACAGACTGTTCAAAATCAATAACACGTCCAGGGTGCGCCAAAAATTTTGAAATCCACTTGTCCATCGGACAACCATCATAGAGAATTTGGTTGTCCGAGACCCAAAAGTGCTTGTCCAAAAAGATTTGTTCAAACTCTATTTGAAAATAAAATTAATTCAACATGTGGCTTTTGTTGTATTTTAATTTAAAGCAACGTTAACTGTGAACTATTAACAAGGCTACAAATGTTATTAACGATAAAAAAACAAACATTTTCGACGTTATTACAAGTAACTCACCTTATACCCTGCATATACGATGACTTAATTGACTCAAAAACATTCAGGTGTTTTTTTTT
>BLFK01001131.1:381470-383266 GCA_014634185.1 Astreopora myriophthalma | reverse complement strand
GGCGAAGACTAGCGAAGCTGACGAGTAAGTCTTCTCCTTTCAACGATTTAAATATCTCAGCTGGGTGGAGATCTTGCTTGTAAAGGACCTCGATTTGTGTTGGAAACTTTTGGCATGATTACCACAAGAGAGTTTCAACGGGAATGATTGTAAGAGCACGCTCAAGCGGTTCCCACGGTGATACAAAAACAAGTACGTGCGGAGTCTGGGTTATGAAAACATGGAGTGTGTCAGCGAGTGGTCTTGTGGAGCCAGAAACGACCGAAGAATAATTGTGTAAAATTAAAGAGCTGCATTGCTTTTAACGTGATCTAAACAGTAAAAGGAACCTTTGAAGTATATCTTGGTGAGTCTTGTAGAATTGTTATGTAAACGAACAAGAGTTTGTTGTAGAGCTTACACATTGTGAAATGACGGCAGAAAAGAATCATCGCGGCAAATTTGAACTTGGCGAATTATTGTCCAGAAAATATGTGGGAATGTTCGAGAAGAGCAAATAAAGAGCGAAATTTCGCTGAATTGTTCGAAGTCATTTATCGAACAGAGCGAATTTTCGCACGAAAATTCGAAGCGAATTTTCGTTCCGAGCGAATTGTCGTTCGAAAATTCGCGTAGTTAGAAACAATAGGCCTTGCGAATTATCGTGACTTTTTGCTGAAAATTCGCTTCCATCGAAAATTCGATATTTTTTTGTCGAAAAGCCAAGAAAAGCCGCGAATTTCGGCGAAATACGTTTGCATTACTTTTGCACAATACTGTACATTTGTATACATTTGTAATTTTGCAGAGATTCCTTGCTGAAAAAACTGAAAACTTTATTTAAACGCGTGGCATTGATGAGCCTAAAAAGGACTCGTTACAAAAATGTACGTGTATCTACAATTATATATAAATTAAGAGTATGTAAAAACCTAAGAATCTGTAATAAAATTAGCTATTCATTGAAATAGCATCTAATTTACTACCAATTAAAATAGCATCTAATCAGAACAGGAATTACAACGACACTCGTCCTGGCTCAACTTAAGTTTCTTTAGTTTGACCACAAAATTCTTAAGATTTGGGGCCCCCCTACCATGCAAAGGTATATTGTTCCAGAGGCGGCACACAACATACAAAAAAGATCTATGTTTAAAACTAGTATTGGGGGCCGGCTGATCGAGTCTGCTACCATTGCCGCGAAGATTGTTAACACAGTTTTTGATTCTAAACATGTTACTTATATAATTGGGATAGCCTTTGTACTCAAGTGTCAGAGCTTGGACCATACGCCTATGCTTAATGGAATCTAAATTATACTGCAACAAGATCTGCTCATAACTAATAGACTTAGGTAGATTAAAAAGAGTTCTAAGTACGTAATAATTGGCATTTCCTAACTTATCAGATAAAGTTTGATCAATTCCTATTAGAAGAGGGCTACAATAGTAAAAATGAGGTAGAATATGCGACTTATATAGTTTTCGTGCGGTGTCACTGTCGATAAAGTTCCTAATTCTGCGCAAAGCGGCTATCTTTGCATGAACTTTACTAAGAACCAATTTAATATGTGAAGAAAAAAGTGAGCTTATTGTCAATCGTAACTCCCAGCAACTTAAGTTCATCGATAGTCAGAATATTATTTGACTTTATGGTGAGCTCATAATTATAGTTGGATTTGCCAACAATCATAGCCTGCGTCTTAGTGGCATTGATGGTGAGGTAGTCATCTTCAAGCCATTGTGATAATCTCGCCAGGTCACTATTGATGTAGAATTCCAGGGTGGCAGGTGAGTTACTAGCAGCGTAACCAGTTG
>BLFK01001131.1:356470-373970 GCA_014634185.1 Astreopora myriophthalma | reverse complement strand
AGCAAGTTCGGTGTTCTCACGTTTAAACGACGCTTTCACGGTATCTGTCACGTGGGCTTCAAACGAGTCAAACACAAGCAGGCTTCTTCTCCTCCCCAGGCCACCGAGCCGCGAATGCCTTACCTTTTCGATCCAAACTTTCATTTGCTCTGAATCCATCCATTCCTTCTCCTGGGCAGAAACTACGACTCCGTGTTTGTTGTTGATCTTAGGAATAGTTTTCCTCTTGAAGATTACCATTGGCTTAAGTTTTAAACCATCCCCACAGCACGCTAATACGTTTGTACTCTCGATTATCATATGGTAATGAGAACGCGACCAAACAATGGAATCCGTGTATAATACGCACCACGGATTTGAAGGTCAATTTCACAAAAAAAAAGTGCGCATTATACACGAGTAAATACGATACTGTTGCTGTTGCTCGACCAAGGATAATGTGGTTTGGAGACAACGGCTGTGGGTCGTTGGGATCATTGGAAGGGTATCCTAGTGGTCTACTATTGATGAGGCATTCAAGTTCGGCGAAATTTGTAGACATTTCGTTCCAGGAAACAGACTGAGAACCAACGACTGCTTTCAAGGCGTGCTTCGTTTGCTTGATAAGACTCTCATAAATTCAACCTTGGTGTGGACTGAGGGGTGTGGTGAAAATCCAGCGAATTCTGTGGAGAACAGAAAATTCTTCAATTCGTTTTCTTCCTTCTTGTACTAGCTTTTTCAGCTCCTTCGCGGTTCCAATAAATGACTTGCCATTGTCCGAGATCATCGTGTGTGGCCATCCATGGTGTGCTGCGAAACGCCGCAGGGCATGCATGAATGATTGGGTGAACAGATCTTCTACAATCTCCAGATGAATGGTGCGAACAGTTGCGCAGGTGAACAGTGCTCCCCAGGCTTTCTTTGTTCTGTTTCGTCCAGTTTTCAATTTGAAGGGGCCAAAAAGATCTACACCAGTCACAGAAAAGGGAGGAGAAAATGGTTTCAACCTCTCGGGTGGCAAATCGGCCATCAGGGTACTATGTGGTGGCTGGCAAAGCTTTCTACATATTGTACAATCCTTGACCACGCCCTTTGCAAGGTTTCGCCCACGAGTTATCCAAAGCTTGCAGCGACTTTCTGACAGGGTTCTTTCAGGTCCACCATGTGCAACTTGAGTGTGTACCTCTCGCATGATCAGCTTGGATATGGGATGACTTGCTGGCAGAAGTATGGGGTGGATCTCTTCATAGGTTAGGGGCGCATATCTTAGCCTTCCTTCTATTCTCACCACGCCTTCTTTAACAAATGGTGCCAAATCTCTAAAGCAATTTTGCCAATCTTCCAGATCCCTCTGTGCCGACATTATCCAGTAGCGCTCTGCTTGATCCATCTCTTCTGGGAGCAGAGGTCCTTCGCGTACTTCGTTACTGGAAGCCTGGTTTCTTGCTTTCTTCTTTGCATTAGACAGGAAACGCATGCAGTAGGCAGTAATTCTGAGCAGTCATTGCCAGCTGGAGAAAGTACTTGGCTTTAAAATATTTTGGTTCTGGGCAACGGCTCCGATCGGTTTGTGTTTTGCATTCTTCATCTAGGGGTCATTTACCATGGGGGTGTCTAGTTTCTCTGCAGGCCATTCTTCCCTGGGTTTCCCAAGGAAAGCGGGACCTTTCATATAACGATCGTCCATATAACGATCACGTCGCAAAATTACGGCAGCATAGGGGTACTCACTCTCATTTTCTTTAGCAATCTTCAGCATGACATAACTGGCCACGTCGGGCGATGGTTTGTCGCCAAAGGTCACTCGTGACAGGAGGTACTTGGTGGGCTGTTTCTTGGTTTGGAGATTTTGCCATAGGAATCTATGAACATGAGACTCTCTGATAGAAGGATTTGTGGGTACATTTTGGAGATATCACCAGCGAAACCAACCAGGTCTTCACGGAAATGCAGCAGGACGCCAAGCAAATTTCCAATGAAGATCGGTTCTTTGCAAAGGAACGAATTCAGAGAGGCTCCCCGATATTGGGAAGCAGGGTCAAAGACAACTCTAAGTGGAGTGCTTGGTTTGTCTGGTCGGTAAACACCGTGATGTGGCAGGTAATAGACAGGTTTGACATCAGACTGCGATTCTTCTTCTGTTAGTGGGCGAGCCCAGCCGCTTTCTATATACTCCTCAATTGCACGGTTGTACATCTTTGCCTTTTCTTAATTCTTAGGCAAGCTTCTTTCCAAAGATTCGAGCCGTCGCTCAGCTAGTGGATATTTGTTTGGTAGTAGGTGAGGATCCTTCTTCCATGGTAGGCCTATGACATAACGATTCTCTTCTTTAGTGCAGGAGGCTTCAAATAAATCGTTAGCCATTCGGTCTTCAGTGGACATTACTGTCTTAGGACACGAACAGTCACGTGCCTGTACTCCCAGAGTCTCAAATTCGTAAAATCTTTCCATGTTCAGTTTCTGAATGAAGCTGATGGAACAAATCTGTGTTGTTCCTTTGGAGCTGTCTGAGCCAATTACGTGCCATCCTAGGTGTGTCCGCTTCCCCAAAGGCTGGAAAGGCAGATCTTGATGCACCTCTTCTTCAGCATGAAGATGGCTATACTGGATGCCTAATATCAAGTGAATGGGCCCAGCCTTATGAGGAAAGTGGACATCACGTAGGTCTGAGAATGACTTAAGCCATGGTCTATCGAGGGCAGGAATATTTGAGATGGTCTTGTCGATTTCATGGGCTTCAATAGTGAATTCTTCTTTGTCCAGGGGGGGATCCAGAATTTCAATCACCTGCTTGCCTTCTGCTGAACTCTCTAGCCGCCAACAACTGCCAGGTCAATTCGCTCATTTCTTCCCTGAAGGCCTAGAGCTTTAGCAAAGTCCTTTCGTATCACGGTTGTGCCTGCTCTGCTATCCACGAGAACATTCCCTTACCAGACTTTTCCATTCGCTGCTTTAAATTGGACTTGAACCACTGGCATGATACTTCCTTTATCAAGGATTGATGCCACTCCGCTGTTAGTGGGAGGGTCTGTATGGAGCAAGATGAATTTGGATGCAGCCGTTCTTTCTGCATTTATTTCTGGACCTGCATTCCCTCGTCAGATGGCCTCTCACTAAACATGAAAAGCAAAGGCGGTGGTTCTTTGCACGTCGTATTCTCTCTTCTGGCGAACTATCAGCCATAGTGGCACAGTCATGGACTCTGTGCTCTGCCTGACAAATGTAGCATTTTGGGGGTTTTCTTGAGGCCTTTGTATTTGAATGAATTCCTCTTCTATCTTCTCTTCGAAAGCCGGAGTTTCTGAAAGTGTCCATCTTAAGAAGATCACTGAAATCGGGATCAAATTCCGCCTTGACACGTTTCCTCACAAAATTGCTAATGTGTTCCAGTTGAGGGATTTCGCTCTTTTCTCTGATGTCTGTGGCCACATTTTTCCACTTTTCAATTGGATGATCTGGCAAACATCTGACAATCTTTCGGAGATTGTCATTGGCGTTGACGTTGGCGAAGTAATTGATTTGGCAAAGCGTTGCTAAGCAGTTGATCATGTCAAGGGAAAACTCACAAAGGGCCTGTCTGTCATCGGGCTGAATTTTTCTTCTTTCCGTGATTTTCTGATAAATGCCCTAGCAATGACG
This sequence comes from Astreopora myriophthalma, assembly GCA_014634185.1. Taxonomy (NCBI): domain Eukaryota; kingdom Metazoa; phylum Cnidaria; class Anthozoa; order Scleractinia; family Acroporidae; genus Astreopora; species Astreopora myriophthalma. The sequence goes on along the minus strand of BLFK01001131.1, from coordinate 370,349 downwards.
CTTGGCTGGCCAAAGTTTTCCTTCAGCGTTTTCAATGCAGTGGCATACATGATTCCTTGTGAACCAAGACCAGATATCGTGCGTTCTGCGTCGCCAGTGACATGCATTCTCAACTGCACCATTTGCGTGTCATCTTTCAAGTGGGGCTTGTCGTGGATGTGGATTCTAAATTGTTCAACGAATTCCACATATTGTAGTGGACTTCCATTGAATGGGACCAGCTTTATAGTTGGAATATCCTTGCTTGTCTCCAGCTTGTATAACGCATCCACAATTGACATTTCGCGGATGGCAGATGGAAGACATGTTTCTTCAAATTCCACCAGATCACTTATCCACGCATCGACGGGGCATGCTATTTCAGGAGATTGAATAACTCCAGATCGTGTGACGTTAGGTTGGCGGGAAGAACTGATACTTTCTGAGCCGCTTCCTCTTTTCGGTTGTCCCAACGAGCTTTCTTCTGAAAATGCATTATTAGCAGACGATTTGTTTTGCTGCAAATTGTTACCAACTTCGGGAGAGGAACTTCCTTCCAAATCTATGTGGCCATCTACGGGCGGTGGTGGATTATGTTCCTCCAAATTGCTGCTCCCTTGTGCGGTTGAAGGCGCTTGTTGTTGACCACTCGCACTATCCTGCAAATTCTTGCCAGCTCTGTGGGATGCGCTTGGCTTCGAACTTTCGCTCCCTTGTGCGATTAAACCAGGCGTTTGTTGCTGAACGAAGCTGGGGGTGGGAACACTGACTTGCTGTTGACCACTAGCACTTGGGGCACCCAGTGTTTTGAAGTATCTCTCAACTTCTTCAATACTGAAGACATCGCCGGTGAGCAGATTTTCCCACTCGTCTTACTTTGGGACTTGGCTGGGGTCTACATAGCTGTAAAGCTTGGCGTGTACATCATGGGACAACTGAAAATCCTTTCACAACTCCCCGAGTTCCTATTCTATACGTCGCTTGGTTTGGTCCTGATCTGTAATAAATTTTTGGACCCTATTTATCGTACGCGTGACTTTACCTCTGAGTTGCTTTCTCTTATTCTTCAGCATTAAGGAAGGGTCCTCTGTTCCCACTGAACTTGATGTTCCTTCCGAGGTTCCAGTGGCATAAGAGGATGCAATACCTTCTTCACCAGCGGACATAGTTCTTTGACTCGTTTGTTCCTTATTACCAAAGACGGATACCTCCTTGTTGCCGTTAAGTCGGCTCTTCTACTTGGATGAGGCTTGTTGCTCTTCATAAATTTTGGTTCAGAAGGCAACAAATGCATCAAACCATCAGAGACTTCTTTAATCTTTATTTTGCTTGATTAGAAGATTCTGAAGAGTGGATCTCTGTGGCTTGGGAGAACTAATACGATGAAGCTTAATTGAATTTTCGCAATACTGACGCTGATCGCAACTGAAATCTGAAAACCTAAAAATCTAGTCCTAAAATGAACTATCCATGAACTGTCAAATAAAGGAAAGCGAACTATTCATGAGCTGTCATATATAGGAAACTGCAATTGCTTAACTATTTAAAACCACAGAGACGCATATTTCGATAATCACGCAAAGTTCAAAGTCACGCAACGAAACCAGAACTGTTCACAAGAAGTTTGAATGATGAAATTTGCCAATTAGATTTTACCAATTTGGCTAAAAAATGTACCTTGTATAAAGCAATCATTTGACAATAAAACCAAACAAATTTTACAACAGAAGCACGCTCCGTTATTTAAAAACAAAATTATGAAGATTGAAGTAACCAATAACTAAAAACGGCAAAGTCACTACAGTGCCCTATTTGTGGGATATTCCAAAAGACTATTTCAGCGTATTTTTTGGAGAGGCGGGAAAAACTACTACTATCATATTATATGTATACACCAGTGCAACAGCAAGGTCATTCAAGGTTCAGATTTATTTCATTGTGATAAAAAAGGAACAGTGCTGCAAAAATTGTGAATTACTAACTTGATACTCTTTGTGTATAGGGAAAAGGGATAGGTTACAGTAAGGGTTTAGCGACTAGAAATTCAATGACCTACAATCCTGGTCAAAACTGTTGGGACAATTCCCGCTTTTCCCCCTCCCCCCATTGCAATGTTGATTTTTCACGATCACCGAAATCAAGATCCGTTCATTGATCGCTGGCATGTTTCAACATTGCCTGGGGGGAAGGGGGGCGCGAAAAAGGCAGCGAAAGAACACACGTTGCTCATAAAGCGATGGAAACATGTACAGTAAATTCTCTACTTTTCGCCCAAAATTTGACAAGTGTCCCGAAGTCTTTTGACCCGGATTGTCTGAAACTGAGTTTCATCGAACAAAACTGGAAACCGTCTTATATATGTCCTCAACATAGTGAAAAATTTGTAACACTGCGTCAAAAACTGTTTTATCGTAGTACAGTCTGTTTTATGGCAGCTTAAAACCAGCGAAGAAGATTTTCAGGGGACTCGTTCCCAGACTCCGCGCAGTTAGAGGCCGCTTTTCGAGCTGCACAATCTTTTGACTTTGCTAAGCAGAGTTTGACTCGTCACAAGTTCAAAGACAGCAAATCGCCTAGACAATAGAATAGTACAAAGGAAAGAGCCACATTCATGTATCTGTAGATTTTGCTTCGCCAAATTTGCTGAAACCCGCACTGCCTGTTACGTGACCCAAGCCGTTGTTGACAACGGCAACAATTCTCACTCACATTTCTCACTCCTAAAAACACATTTTCTGGTTGTGCTTTTGATGGAGCTACCAGAATATATGGCGTGTTGTGTTATACACACTTTCGTTGATCTTTAGTTGGCGTTCGTTTCTGAACAAGAAAACGCTTAATGCATTTTTCAACATTTCTCGGCCATTGTAAAATAATTTAAGCTAACATCTCATTTGATCTTTTGCTGTTTTTAGGGTGAGAAATGTTGAAAAACACACACACAGTGATCGTTTAAAGCTAAAAAGCGCTTGTATGAATAGAAAAGAAAGAGTTATTATGTTTTTTGTTTGGCTTTTTTTCAAAAGTAATTTCTATACCTAAATATCTTCCTTTAAATAGCCGAGAAATGTGGCCGAGAACTGTTGATTGCTCACTGTAACGCAACCCACCGTTTTGACAATCCTTCCTCACACTACCTCTAAACCGGTGCAACATATTGTTTTACTATCTGAGACAATTCTCTAATGAGATTCAATGAACCTAACCGGGTTTGAGACAAATTATCAAGAAATTCTTTTCTCAGACAATCCTGGTCAAAACTGTTGGGACAATTCCCGCTTTTCCCCCTCCCCCCATTGCAATGTTGATTTTTCACGATCACCGAAATCAAGATCCGTTCATCGATCGCTGGCATGTTTCAACATTGCCTGGGGGGAAGGGGGGCGCGAAAAAGGCAGCGAAAGAAGAACACACGTTGCTCATAAAGAGATGGAAGCATGTACAGTAAATTCTCTACTTTTCGCCCAAAATTTGACAAGTGTCCCGAAGTCTTTTGACCCGGATTGTAGGATCGGGTTACAAGCGTAACCTTTTCTTTAAGTTGACTAAATAAGCAGCCAGAATCTGTAAAAAGAATGCTGGAAAGATTGAAATAAGTGCTTGAAAGGGGCACGAAAAGCGTAAAAAAGACTCAAAATGGAAAAGAACGGGATAAAAAAGCGAAATTTTGAAGTTGCAAGAAAGCCTGTAAACGGAAATAAATGCACATGCAATCCACGCACGCAATGGAATCAACAACAAACAACACGCTCTGATTTTCCGAACAATGTTTATTTCCAATTCGAAAAAAAGAAATGGCAGCCAAGCTTTGCCAAAGACAAAAATATAAATGCCAAAACCATGGTAAAAGTGTCAAAAATCCAAATGTGTAAGCTACAACGGCTTACTAAACAAATGAAATGACAAACCGCGGCCAAACACAGCAAAACAAAACACCAAGACAAGGCCAAATAGAACGCAAATAGAAGGCCAAATAGAAGCCAAATAGAAGCCAAATGAATCAGGCCAAAACAAATATTTACATTTAGAGCTCCTCGAATGCCACTTGTTTCTCGTCTGATCCGATGTATCGATGAATGGGGACTCGGGTGATGAAGAAAGCATCAATCGTTGTACATATGGTACTCGTTGAAACATGTCTTACAAAGAGGGACGTCGCACTGCAAACACTTAAAACTAGTCTGGACTGGATTCCCGTTCGCTGTTTTTCTACCCACCCTCTTACACTGGACACAAACCTTCTTTCTTCCGTCAATTTTAACACTGAAATGCCTATTTACATTTGGCGCCGAGAGGGACAAATTCTCAATCTTGCGGCGCTTAGCGGAATGACCTAGCGAAGTAGAAGACGAAAATCCACCGATCAGCTGCTTAGCTAAATTAGTCCTAAACAACAATTGCCTCATTTTACCCTGTCCCTGCCCTAGCCTATGGTTATTGTACAAAACAAAAGAATTACAAACTGAAAGATCAATTAAAAACCAGAAAAGGTACCTGTACCATTTTCTAGATGAACGACCTAATGAATAATACTGACGCAGTTGATCAGCAAGGTCAACACCCCCCATGTGCTTATTGTACAAATCTATCACTGCTGGCTTTGTTACTTGCTGATTGTTTCGCCTATTTACAACAACATCTGGAGCTAGAGGACTACAATTAGTAGAAACTACACTAACATCTCGCTTGTCATGCCATTTCGTAAAAACTACATTGCCTTTTTGACTGATTACCCTTTGTCCGGGGCGCAATTTCTCCTTGGCGCATCGCTGTAAGTCCTTACGATTACATCTAACGGTTGCACAAGCGTAAGTATTGTTGGACTCTAAATGCTCTAGTAAAGTTGTCGAGCTAAAAAAATTATCAAAATACACATGATGGTTCTTATTCATAAATGGAGTAACGAGTTTTGTCACAACATCATAACCTAAGCCATAAATCCTGCGCTGTGCTCCTTCCTTTCCCAAATAGACATCAAAATTCAAAACATAAGCATTACTACTATCAGCTGCCATCCAAACCTTGATTCCGTACTTAGTTGGCTTCGCAGGCATATACTGTCTAAAAGATAATCTACCCCTAAAAGCGATCATATCTTCATCTACAGAAATGTTCTTACTGGGCTTAAAATTATTCTCACATTTACCACGGACATAATCAAGTACAGGCCTAATCTTGTAAAGACGATCAAAATTTACACATGGTTGCCACAGGTCAGGAAATGGTCAGGGAAAAAAAAATTCTTCAAGGTCAGGGAAAAGTCAGGGAATTTCATTTCGAGTCAGGGAAAGTTTAAGTCTTTGAGAGAAGTCAGGGAAAAGTGAAATTTAAGCGTACTAATTTATTTCTTGCCAATTCAGCGATGTTTTTGTGTAATCAAGAATGTGAGCTGTTAAGTGAAGGTGAGTAAAACAAAAAAATTTATTACATATACAGCCATTTCCAGCCTGTACTACAATGATGCATAGCTAATAGTCCACTTACCTTGAAAGCTAGCTGAATTGGATTGGCGTAGCCTGGCAGAAGAGGCTAACTGGTTGTGTTGGTACTCTGATTGCCTTGGCAAAGAGTCCCTTTGGTGAAGTGTCTTCAAGCATTAAATGTAACTGAAAACTACTTACATCTCCATTTCAATAATAGTGGTATTTCTGTTTTCCAGAACTGTTGTGATTTGGAAAGATGAATAAGCAGACAAGTTTTAACCTTCAGTGGCTTGCAGACCCCAGCTTTTCGTAATGGGTAGCAAAATACCCAAGTAACAGTCACAAAGCAAAATGTGTCCCTTGTGGAAAGACCATACAACTGGGCAATATGGGCAGAAAGGCCCTGTCTTCCCATGCGGCTGGAGATAGGCATAAGGCCCGATTGAAGCTTTTACTACAAGACAAACAAGACCAACAGTCACTTAAAAAGCTTTGGAGTAGGGATGCTTGTGTAGCTGCTTCATCCGCAGATTCAGTTAGCAGGTGTGAAAATCAGGAGGAAAGCATCATGTCCCTTTCAGATCAGTTAACAATACCTGAACCACCACATGGAAAACCACTGGGGCAGCCTTCAGAGGCTAAAGGCAGGCAAAAGAACCTGTCTTCCTTTATGTTAACAGATAATGTTTTAGAAGCAGAAATTGTTTGGGCAGTCAAGACAGTGATGGATCATTACTCTTGCTCATCCAGCAGCAACACAGACAAACTGTTTCAACGGATGTTCCCAGACTCTGAAATTGCCAGAAGGTTCTCCTGTGGAAAAACAAAGTGTGCATACTTAGTGAAGTATGGATTAGCTCCCTACTTTTATGAGAAAATGCTCAGTGTTCTTTCTAAGCCAGAAACGTTGTTTTCCGTGTCTTTCGATGAGTCATTTAACAAAGTCATCCAGGAAGAGCAGATGGATCTCCTTGTAAGGTATTGGGATAATGAGGTGAAAGAGGTAGTTACCCGATATTTTGGGTCAGAGTTCTTAGGTCATACCCGTGCTGGCGATCTGCGTGACAAGTTTTTGAAGGGATTGTCACCTCTTAATCAGGCTAACATGGTTCAGGTTTCCATGGATGGGCCCTCCACAAATTGGAAGTTTTATGAAGAGCTTCTGAAGTTACGTAATAATCAGGATCCAGATTTTCCCTTGCTACTGAACCTGGGTTCTTGCAGCCTACAAGTCGTACATGGAGCTTTCAAATCAGGAGCACAAGCAACAGGTTGGAACATTGATAGCCTTCTCAGATCTCTTCATAATCTGTTTCATGATGCTCCAGCTCGAGCTGAAGATTTTGTCAATATTACTGGCAGCACACAGTTTCCTCGCAAGTTTTGTTCAACAAGATGGCTGGAGGATGCCCCTGTGGCAGAAAGAGCATAATGATTTGGCCACACATTGTCAAGTATGTCAGTGAGACATTAAAAGGTCCCAAAGGTAAGGTACCGAAGATTCAGAGCTTCAACACTGTACAAGCAAGTACACAAGACCCTTTGATAACTGCTAAACTTCAGTTCTTTGTCACTCAAGCAAAAATGCTCCAACCTTACCTACAAAAGTATCAAACAGATGATCCAATGGCAGTATTCATGGCAGAAGACTTGGCTCACATCGTACGAAGTGCTATGTCAAAGTTCATTGAGAAGGATGTCATTGACACTGCATCCTCTGTGGCAAAGTTGGTCAACATAGAACTCGAGAAAGAGGACAACCTGCTACCTCCAAAGAATGTTGATGTCGGATTTGCTGTTAAGGCCATTACAGAAAAGCTGCAAAAAGACAAGAAAGTTTCTCAATTACAGACACGGTCCTTCTTCTCTGAGTGCCGAAGTTTTCTATTAGCAGCAACAGCAAAGATTCTGGAAAGATGTCCCTTGAAGTACCAACTAGTGAGAAGCCTGTCTGCCCTTGATCCAAGACATATGGCCCTTCAGCCTGATGATGCATCTCGGAAATTTGAGAGACTGTTGGCCAAACTGCTAGTGTGCTGCCGATTCAAGGCAGATGAGTGTGATGCAGCCAAACAACAGTTTAAAGTTCTTCTGACTGAAGTTCAGAAGTATCACAAAGACGAATTTGAGGCATACACCACCTGTCAGAGGCTGGACAAATTCTTCTTTAATGTCCTTGCTGAAAAGCCACACTTCACTGTTCTGTGGAAGGTAGTGAAATTGGTTTTAGTATTGTCGCATGGCCAGGCTGGCATTGAGCGTGGTTTCTCAGAGAACAAAGATATGCTTTCCTGTAACATGAGAGAGGATACTCTGAAGGCATTTAGAACTGTCCATGATGGGGTGAGGCACATGAAATGTGAAATTCATGACATCCCAGTCAGCAAGGAATTGCTCAAGTCCTGCAAGCAATCACGCCAGAGGTATTCTGCCTTTTTGGAGGATCAGAAAAAAGCCAAAAAAGAAAGTGCCACTGAAAGTAATAGGCAAAAATTGCTTTCTGAATTAAAGGAATGTCAGAAGAAGGAAAAGAGGCTAGAGTCAGAGGCATCAGCATTGTTTGACAAGGCAGATAACCTTTGTGAAGAAGCTGAAAAAAGCCACAAGTGGAATCTGGTCATGGAAGCAAATGCATTAAGAGCTAGAGGAAAACAGAAAAGAAAGGAAGCAGATGATGCTAAGAAGGAGGCTGAAGTGACGGAAAAAAAGCTGAAATTGGAGTAAATATTAACTCATTCATCGCGTCTGGGCCTCTTCGTTAATCTTGCTAAAAGATGCTAACACTTAAAGTTTTGTGTTGATATTACTCGTGTATGTTGACTTTCTGAAAGCATAAATAAATGGGTGGAGAGGTTGGCTGTGAGGGGAGGTTGGAGGCCATTACCAGGACTAATTTGGGATTTTTTTAAATTTAGTTGGTCAGGGAAATTTTACATTTGTCAGGGAAAAGTCAGGGAAAAGTCAGGGAATTTTAAGATCCTGTGGCTGTGGCAACCATGTTACATTACTTCGAGCGGGTTCCTTAGTTGAATCACTAAAATGCAAATAACAATTAAGTTCCTCATACCTGTTCTTAATCATGGTCCTTTTAATACCTTGGTTAGCGAAAAATTCATCAGTGGACCAAAATAACGTATAATTTGGCAATTGGTTTATGCCCATAATTATATTTATTCCTATGAAGGCCTTTAACTCTTCGCGTGTGATGCGACGAAAACTAGCAAACCCATCCCCTAACTTCTGTTGGGCATAACGATTACTTTCATTAACCATAAAATCCCACAAATCATCCCCTATGAACTCTAAGAACATATCTAATTCATTAGGATTATCTACATTTAAATTAATGCCACTCTCCGCCACGAACTCTGGAACTTGAACGCGTCTCAGCTCGGCTGTCCATTGTTCCTCTTCTTCATCCGAGGTGTCATCGCTTGGTTCTTGATCTTCTCCAGGATAGTCGTCTTCTTCAGGCTCAAGCCCATCTAAATCTATATCGGAGTTATAATCTATCGGTAGATCGACTTCTCCGAATCCATCAAAGCTTTCATCATCACCCGAATCCCCAAAAAGTGATGCTAGTTCTGGATCAACGTTCACGTTGGCAGCCATTTTCATATCACTGACGATTCGAAAGCGTGCGCAAGAAATAACGGCCTAGTTAGACTGCCAATCTTCTGTCAAAAAAGGCGCAAAAGACGGCAAATGATTGGTTAATTATCAATCTTTGTCTCTATGACAACAAAATATCGAAAATCCCCAAGGGGGAGAGGGGAGAGCTCAGAATGAGGCCACGCTCTTTTCGGGCGGTCTGGGGCGGTTCAGGGATATCTCGAGTTCTGCGCGCGGGCGGTTTCGGGCGCTTCAGGTGACAATGGATTAAAAATTGATGACGTCATAAAATGGTTTAAGTAAGAATATAAATCACAAAATCAAGAATATCTCTGGAAATATTTCACTGATGTCATTCAAACTTGGCACGAGTAATGTACGTCAGGTGACATACAGAATGACACCCACTGTGCTGTTACCATGGCAACAGTTCCATTTCCCATTCTATTTCATACGAGAGTCACTTTCCCAGTTTTTGTGTTAATCAAGCATTGTTTACTTACAATGAGGTAGTGAGTAGATGTAAGGTAATGTGGGCATCACGTGTGTTTAGAGTATGACCATCTGTCACTCCTTATCTGGTCAAAAATGGAGATATTTGGTTCTTCGCAAACAAGGCCTGGAGCCTAGACTGTTGCCATGCACAATCATGCTCTAAATTATTGAGAAGACCCCCCCTCCCCATTCAGTGTTGCCAGTTTGTACCTAGATGTCCAGGGAATGACGGTACAACATTGTTTGGGGGGGAGGGGGTTAATTGGACTAATTAAGCAGGCTAAAAGATAGAACGAATGCGTCAGGGGTACAAATGGTTAATGTGTCAAATATTTTGTCGCTGATTGTAGTCCACTTATCGATCGATCGGTAACACTTGGCGTGAATTCTGTTAACGTGACAATGTTTACAGAAGCCTGCTTTTCCAAAACAAACAACGCAGAAATGAGACAATGTTTGTAGACAAAAGTTTTATTGTATGAAACACCACATTTCGTTTTGGAATCAAAACTCAAAAGCTCTCAAATGTCTTTTGCGTGGTTTTAGCCGGAGCAGTGCATGTCTCGATCGGTTCCAGAGTTGAGTCGTACAAAACAGTCTTCGGATTTCTTACCTTGTATACTGAATCCTGGCCAGGTTTAAAAGTAATAAGCTTGTTTCAAGCATTTTCTTCCTCCAAGTGGCTGGTATTTAAGCCCAGCCACGGTGCAATGTCTTTTGAACGCTGTTGACAATTTTGGAAACTTATGAGCCCACAGTGATTTGGCCTGCGGTACAGATGTTGTGTACGAAGCCTTCTCCTTTCAACAATTTAAATATCTCAGCTGGGTGGAGATCTTGCTTGTAAAGAACCTCGATTCGTGTTCGCGTGTAATTGGAAACTTTTGGCATGATTACCACTAGAGAGTTTCAACGGGAATGATTGTAAGTGCACGCTAGCGCTATTGAACTGAAGCCGTTGCTATGGTAATTAAAAAACAAGTATGCACGGAGTCTGGGTTACGAAAATATGGCGTGTGTCAATCAGTGGCCTTGTGGAGCCAAGAAACGACCGAAGAATAATTGTGTAAAGAGCTGTGTTGCTTTTAACGTGACCTAAACAGTAAAAGGAACCTTTGAAGTATATCTAGGTGAGTCTTGTAGAACTGTTATGTAAACGAACAAGAGTTTGTTGTAGAGCTAACACATTGTGAAATGAAGGCAGAAAAGAATCATCGCAGCAAATTCGAACTTGGCGAATTATTGTCCAGAAAACACATGGGAATGTGCAAGAAGAGCAAATAAAGAGCACAAATTTGCTCAATTGTTCGAAGTCATTTATCAAACAGCGATTTTTCACACGAAAATTCAAAGTCAATTTTCGTTCCAAGGGAATTGTCATTCGAAAATTTGTGTACTTGGAAACAATAGCCCTTGCGAATTATCATGGCTTTTCGCTGAAAATTCGCTTCCATCGAAAATTCGATATTTTTTCGTCAAAAAGCCAAGAAAAGCTGCGAATTTCGGCGAAATACGTTTGCATTACTTTTGCACAATACTGTAAGTATATAGCAGTTCTTTCATTACTGCTCATTCGAAATAGTATTATTTTTTCAGGGGTAGCCCATTTTAGGGTAGTCCATTATGGAAGTCCATCAAGGTAGTCCGTGGACTGGTGATTAGTGTTTCGCCCACTACCCTGAAACTTGTCTTGAACAGCATTTCGTGAAATTGTGTTGGCTTTATCTGTATCTGTTGGAGAATCAAGTGGAAAACATCTTCATTGAGTTGTTTGTCTTCTTTTAGTGCACCTTTGAATTATCAATGTAACTTGCCTTGCAGATTGCTTCAGGAGCCTGCATCACTGTTGTCGATACCTGTTGGAGAATCAAGTAGAAAAAGGAGCTTTACCCCTTTCACCACTACTGGCCGGTTTACCGGCCAGTAGTAATACTCTGCATAACCCCAGTGGCTGGTAAACCGGCCATTTTACGTCACCTACTCTGAGAGCCTGTATCCAAGCTATTCTCATAATAGGGGGGTCTAAGCATTGATCAATGCACAGGGAAGGGTTAGATTAACCATGCGGTGTGAAGGAAGCCATTGCTTCCCTTACAAACTTTTAGAGATATTTCGTTTTTTTTAGCTCTGCGTGCTAACAGCTGAGTTTGTGCGCCATTTTAAAATGTTTTCTGATGATGAAGAAGTATTCTCCGAAGATTCTTCTGGATCGGACATATTTTCAGAGGCTGAAAGCAGTGATTTGGAAGAGTTCTTCAACAGCGATTCTGGCGATGAACATTTCGAAGGTTTTAGCTTTAGCATGCCCGATAATATTCAGTGGACGCGAGGATGGTACGAAAAAGACAACAGTGTTTTTCAACTCCAAAGTGGTCCTACAAGGAATATGCGAGATTCTGCCACCGCTGCCGATTATTTTGATCTCTTCATTGATCAACAAACTATCGATAACGTTGTTATGTTTACAAACCAAAATGCAGTGGCGAAAGGAGTGAGGAATTGGAAGCCACTCTCACGAGAAATAATGAAAGCATTTATTGCGATGTTGACTATTTCGAATCACATAGTTGTTGTTCCAAGAGATGAGCGTTTCTTTCCTTCCGCGTCACGAACAAAGATTTTTCATGTGCCTGGAGTCAGGAATATTTTGTCATCCTGAGACTGTTTCTTCGAACTAAAGAAATACATTTACTTTTGTGATCCTGAACATGTATTGACAGAAGAGGAGAAGAAAGATCCTCTTTACAAGGTTAGACATTTTTATAACACTGTCATTCAAAAGTTTAAAGCTATGTTCAATTGTGGAAGGGAAATCTCTGTTGATGAGGCCATGATCCCCTCAAGGGAAAACTCTCGATTAAAGTCCGCATGCCAGATAAACCTGTGAAATTTGGTGTAAAACTTTTCATGCTTTGTGACTCTAAAACTGGTTACTGTAAGAACTTTACTATGTATGCAGGAAAGGATGATAGGGCAGTGGGCAATGTGGGCAAAACTGGAGCTGTTGTTATGGAGCTAGTAGAAGATTTATTTCATTCAAATCACCACTTGTACATGGATAATTTCTACACAAGCCCAATATTGTTTAGACTTTTGAAAGAAAGAGGAATTTTGGCAGCTGGCACATCAAGGCCAAGAAAAAATTATCCTTCTGAGCAACTCAAACGTGAGAAACTTTCTAAGTGCGGGGAAGTTGCTTGGCTCAGTTGGTTTAACAGTCTTGCTCTCAGATGGAAGGACAGGAAAGATGTATACTTTCTTAGTACAATTCATGCCCCACCTGGTGTTCCTGTTTGGGTTGGCCTAGATTCTTCAGAGGACTCAGGGAGTGAGGGTGAATGTCAAGAAGTGGTGCAAAGACGTGAAAAAGTGAATGGGCAATGGGTAACGAAAAAGATCTACCGACCAGAAATTGTTAAAGATTACAATACCTATATGGGAGGTGTTGATCTCTGTGACCAGATGACATCACTAAACAAAGCTAAAAAGCAAAAACGCTGGTATCTGCAAGTATTTTTGAAGATTGTTATGGTTGCCATCTACAATGCATACATCTTGGAGGGTCATGTTATTCCACATCTTCCCAGAGGAAGGCGCAAAAGAGATCTTTTGAGCTTTCAAGAAGAAATGTGTATACAGCTAGTTGGGAACTTTCCCCAGACACACAGCAGTCTTCCTGCAAGCAAACGGCGCAGAAGTGGTGAGGAGATCCCTGGGCGCCTGCACAAAGTTGGCGAACACTTCCCTGTAAAGGGTGAAGGTACAAACGATCGTTGTGCAGTTTGTGAAAAGAAGTTCAAAGAGTCAAAAAGAAGACATGATGGTATCCTTTCCAAGCACAGAAAAACCACCTTCAAGTGTGTCTTTTCTGATGTTTATCTGTGCATTGGAGGTCCTGAGGAAAACTGTTTCTTGGATTATCACACAAAACTACAGTATTGGCTATAAGTACTGAAATTCATAGCTCATCCTCTGCCTATCTGGTGGTTTTGCACTTGATAACACAGTACTGGTCATAACTAATGACACTTCAAACTGTTGTTCACCTATTTGGTGATTTCACACTTTATTATGCTTCTAAAAGAGTTCAATTTTTATTTAGAATTGTAGTTTGTAAGCCTTGCATTGTGCAATAAAGACATTGTACTTTCCTTTGAAAGGAATGGTTTTTCATGAGACTTTTCAACAAGACCATAGAATATTTTTCAGCATATATCTTTCATCAAGATTGCTAAGCTTGTTAGTGAATGTTTTGAAGTTATCCTGTGGAACAAAGGCAGTTTGCCAGTAACAAAAACAAAAGAAATGTCAGCAACCATGAAATGTATTTTTAGCAAAATCATGTTTTTTGGATTGGCAAACTTTGAACA
>BLFK01001131.1:344963-347463 GCA_014634185.1 Astreopora myriophthalma | reverse complement strand
GGAGAAAATGACAACATTTTTTAAAATTCTGCCAGTTAAATTAAACGTTTGTAACAAAATATCGCAAAATGGATGTTTTACACCTTAAAGTAAGACGATAAAATAGGAGATGATGTGCTTGATATAACGGGTAAAGTCCTGTCTTCTCAGACAGAGAAATCGTTTGAGTTGGAATAAGGAGACAGAAGAGCATGATTAACTACGTCCTTTATCTGGCAGATGTAAGATAGAGGTAAAACATCATGAAACAAAGAATCATCCACTAAAAACGTTTAATATTTATTCAAAACTTTTTTTTTTAACATATTAAGCGACAACTTATTTAACATAAAGTTCGACTAACACGGAGGGACTAGTCACGCTTATTACCATGCAACCAACCACAGAGATAACTCTTATAAATAACTCTAATAAATAAATAACAGATAGATAACTCTAATAAATAAATAAATAAAATTATGTGGTGTTTACACAAAGGAACTTGTCCCAGTGACCGATTGCTTTGGTTTTTGATCGGTTGACTTTATTTTGGTCTTAGGGACTAGTCTCACAAACAGATTACATGACTGGACAATCAAAACTTCATAGGATTAGTCCCTGGGACTAGTATATGATGGTTAAAAACTAGTTTGAATTCATAAGGTTGGTCGCAGGGACAAAAATTTGGCCGCGCTGACCAGATATTTTGAAGAAAATCGGTAGTTCACACGTAAGGACCTGGTCCCCGGGACTAGTCACGAGGACTAGTCCTCTCGTGTGTATTGAATTAAAACCTTCAAAAGAACACCAACGATGTATGCAAAATGCACGAAACGTCAATTAAGCACCTGGGCCCGGTTGTTCAAAAGCAGATTAACGCTAATCCCAGATTAAAAATTAACCAAGGAGTTTATTTCTCTTCTCCCCAATGCTGTTCAATGCTGATAATCGGCAAAACTTTACTTTAGAAGGAATCAATCTTAAAAAAACAAAAATAAGCAAAATAATTTTTCACCAAAAAGTTGAAAACAAGAAACAAAAATTTACACTAATCCTGGATTAAGTTAATCGGCTTTCGAACAACCGGTCCCTGAAGGTTACTTGTTGGTACAAAACGTACTTAGAGTTAATTAACTATGATTAATGCAAGAACTTGTTTTTTTTTATATAAGCCTCGAAAAGAATACCAAGGCCAGACAGTAGGAATTTGTACGAACACGATGTTCAATGATGTACAAAACGTACTAAACATTAACTGCATATTAAAAGTAAATTTTTAGTACGTAACGTAGCAAAAGTTTTCTAGGTTAACTATATTTTTTTTTACTATAAACCCTGAAAAGGACATCAGGCCAGGCAGCAAGAATAGGTAAAATGAAAATGTTCAGTGATTTAAAAAACGATGACGACGAGAAGGACGACGACGACGACGGCTACGAGAACGTTGTCTAAAAATATTATTTCCCGTTACTGTAATAATTTTGCGATTCCTCGAAGTCGCTCGGCTTGGAAAGTCTGAGTATGCATTTCAAGAATAAAATTGGTGAGAACGGTGTGGATATTTAGAGAGAAAATTGAAAATTCATCGTCAGGTGCTCTCGTCCTCCACATGACCTCAAATTTGATCATTTTACGTTGTTGTCAAGACGAGAACGGCAAAGAAATGTCTCAAAATGTAAAACGAACGTGCAGAACGTGCAGAGCTATTGTTTTTGCTAATCAAACCTAATGTTTTGTGTTTGAGATGGGAAAGGGACCCTCCCCTGCTAGCTTTACAGTGGTTAGACAATAAGGTAGTTTCTGTACTAACCACCATTGACAATGCAAATGTCAAGAAAGAGGTCAAGCGGAAAATAAGGACTGCTGGCGTGTGGGACTCTAAGAAGGTACCACAGCCTGGAGCTATTGCCAACTACAATAAGTTCATGAATGCAGTCGACCGCTCAGACCAAATACTAGGCTCAAATTCAGTGCTTAGAAAAACCATGAAGTGGTGGAAAACATTATTTTTCCATCTCATTGACATGGCAGTTGTCAATGGTTATATATTATTCTGGGAACACCAGGCAAATTTTCCTGACAGGGAGGAATTGCACCGTACAGCTGGTTATAATGTCACTTCTTTCCGAGAAGAAATTGTGAGGCAGCTGTGTGGTTTTCTGGAATATGACCACCCACCTGCCCAGGGCACATCCAGGCCAGCTCCACCTCCTCCAGAGTCGTTCAGAACTCTTCATTTACCAAAGAGTTCTGAGGAAAGGAGAAATTGTGTGGTGTGCTCTAAGTTGCACAAACAAAAGTTGAGAGTAAATACATACTGTAGTGCACCACAATGCATGAAGTATATGCACATTGCAGGAGATAAAGATTGTTTTACAACATTTCATTCTGAGGGTTATGAACATTGAATCCTTTTGTTAGGGTTACTTAGGCTTGTGGTATTTCTTTGTGTATTGTACTTTCATCTCTTCTTGTACAACTAACAGTCATTTCCCAAAATTAAAAATTAAAAAACAACAAA
>BLFK01001131.1:337486-338659 GCA_014634185.1 Astreopora myriophthalma | reverse complement strand
AACTTGACCGTGAAGTCACCAATTTCCGGCGTCAATCATATGCACCTACTACCAAGTCCACCTACATGAGTCAAATGCGTTCATACCTCTCCTTTTGTGTATACTACGGCTACCAACCTCTCCCAGCAGCAGCATTAACCCTTAATCGCTATGCAGCTTTTCTAGCAAGGTCACTCTCAGCATCCTCCATCCCAGCCTATTTAAATGCGATTCGCATTCTACACCTTGAACATGGTCTGTCTGGCCCAACCAAAAACAATTTTCAATTGGCATCTACACTTCGAGGAATCAAGCGTGTAAAAGGTTTAACAGTGTCCCAAAAGAAGCCGATTACACCCCAGATCCTATTAGCCTTCAAGAGTCATTTGCATTTGGACAGCCCTTTACATGCAACCTTCTGGGCAGTTTGCCTCGTAGCGTTCTTTGGCCTCCTTCGTAAGGTGAATTTGCTATGCAAAGGATCAACAAAGTTTGACCCATCCAAACACCTGCGTCGAGGAGATATCCTCTTCTTCAATGACTGGGCCATCATTATCAATCTATGGTCGAAGACCATCCAATTTAGTCAGTGCATTTTAACTGTTCCGTTACCTCGCATTGCTCCACATCCACTCTGCCCTTATTCCGCTCTCAGACATACCTTTGGCTTGGTACCAGCACCTCTATCGGGCCCAGCCTTTATCATCCCAGCATCCACGGAGGAGGGCCTGACTCCTCTGACTTATGGAAAGTTTGACTGCCTTCTAAATCTAGTAGCAGCCAAGACGAACTTGGACCCGTCTCAAGTTAGTGGACATAGTTTTCGCTCGGGCGGGGCCACTCTGGCTTTTCAAGCTCAAATCCCTGCAGAACTGATTAAGCGTTTAGGAGACTGGCAGTCAGATGCTTATAGGTCTTATATCCACATCCCAGTTCAAGACAGAATGCTAGCAGTTAAGCGTCTCGCTTCGTTTGTTTAGAATTTCTTTTTTTTTTTCCCTCATGGAGACTTTTGTCTGGGGTTAGGTCGTGCCTCCCTTGGGCAAATGTTATTAAATGGAAGGGTTCACTTCGGAGCCCTTCCCTGTTTACCCCAGACTTGATTGTTGTAGTTTATCTATTTACATTCGTAGAGAGTTAAGGGGTATACAACACAAAGTAAAGTGTTTTATCAGCAAACTTAGAATACACAAC
>BLFK01001131.1:329986-332486 GCA_014634185.1 Astreopora myriophthalma | reverse complement strand
TTGTTAAGGTCTGGCACCATTTTCCGGTCAGAAGGCAAAGTAACATTGTTAGTTTCTTAGTCAGAGTCTTGAGATTAAGTTCGGGTATCGGATGCAACGTTTTTAGGTACTGCAGCACTGTCCCGACATCCCATATAGTGGTGTATCTTGGTAAAGAGGGTTTAAGCTCGAATACGCCCTTAAGAAATCTAGTCACAAGCGGATGAGTACCAAATGTATTCCCACCTCGAAGGTCAAGTACTGAGGACAGGGCGGACCTAGCGGTATTAATGGCTCTGTATCCCAAGCCTTTCTCATAAAGGGATGCCAGAAAATCAATTCCATTTTCAATACTAGCGCTAAAAGAAGCATCTGTCATCAGCTCGCATGATGGCTGATCCCGGGTCATTACATTTTCTGCAGTCATCACATTAGCTATCCACCACTCAAGCTTTGATTTAGCATTCGCCAATAAAGACATGCACCTGTCAAAATTCCATCGATTGTTTTGCAGTGCGCAAGTTTTATCGTATTCAATGTGGGGATAGTATAGAGCCCCGTACATGACCCCAGGAAAAGATGAAACAATCTTTCCGAGCACTCGTGCTACCTCTCTTATAGTAGAAGAAGCCGTGTTAAGCAGCGAAGAGCACGCAGTTTGGAGTGCCAGGGCTTTTTCCTGAGTTAATGTAATTGTTATATTAACCGAGTTCAGAACGAAACCCAGAATTACTAGTTGTTGGGAGGGGTTAAAGACAGATTTTTCTGGGTGGGTTACGCTTCCCAAGGTATCAATTTGATTTACGGTGTCTATAACATTATGCACACAGGCATCACAAGTCTTCCCCTGGAGATATGACCCTTGAGATGTAGCTCTGTTAGTGCGGGTTTAAGAAGTTTGGTCTGCATGAGAGGCCATTGGGTAAGCATGTAAACTGATAAAGTTGCTCCCTCCAAAAAAATTGTAAGTATTTCCTGTCCGATGTGGCGATGAGCACTGAATAGTATGTGTCTTTCAAGTCAATTGACGCCATGAAACAATCAAGTAGTTTAATGATGGTGTTGAGAGTGTCCATCTTAAAATGGAGTTTGTTGGCATATTGGTTAAGATTCTTAAGGTTAAGAATCATTCTGTGACCACCATACATCAGAAATTATTTCTCCATGACTGTGCCTGGTGGGCTCAATGACACTTTTCGATAGAAGCTTTTCCACTTCCAGATCGATAACAGCTTCCCCACTTGCAGGCCTCTTACATGTGGGTAGAAAATGTTGTTGGGGATGTTCATCAAAATCAATTTTCATTTCCATTACAGTGGAAAGAATTACCTTATCAGAAGTTATTTCCTTCCATGCCCCTAGGGAATACCCTATGCATCCTGCCACAAAGGTGTCACAACGATCGATAAGGTATTTCTTTAAATTTGACTCTATAAATGGTAGAAATTTACTCACTGCTAACTTAATTTTTGCCAGTGAGGCAGTTATTTCTTGTCTGTCCCGGTCCTGTCGTGGTAGGGTTTCTTTTTCCCCGCCAAGCGGTGGCCTTTCCCCCAAAAAGGCGGCCATGAACCACCTTTCTGGTGTTTCTGTTAGGATGTAAACATAGAGCCCGTGATTCGTGGCGTGACATAGAGTCGAAGAGTCCGTGATGCGTGACGTGATGACGTAAGCATTAACATCCGGGACACTTTACACGAGGGAGAACGTTCAGAAAAACGTTGTAGAGAAATCGATGTGTGTGTGAAGGAAAATTACACGTCTGAAGTGCTTCTTATTTGTGTGTTTATGGCGTTATTATGGGGTGCAGGTAACATTTCTCTGATGCTTTGTTTGACCATGAGCTGTGTCGCCGGTAGCCTTTACTGTGGTCAAACTGTTTGGATGGACCGGCGACGTTTTTGCCAAGGCGATTCGTCTCTTTGGCATCACGAATTTGTTTTGCCAGGTCGTCCCCAAATAAGAGATTCAAGGTTGTAGTGGCGTTGTTCGTGCATATTGCGTGAAACTCGGGCCTTAAAGAAGACTTGAGGTGTTCGCGCCTCAAGGCAGATAGTTCCAACGCCACATGCCCAACAAGGGCAATGGCGTCAGTGCTGTCTGTGAGCATTTCCTTAGTTTCTAAGAGTTTTTTCTTAGTTTCTAGTTTTTGAGATTTCACCACCAATAGCTTATCACATGTGGATAAGAAGGCGAAGGTAGCCTTTTGCAACAATTGTTGCATGTTAGCGAAGCGCAAGTCAGCCTTGCGCGTAAAGGCGTCGCCCATATCTCGGGGTTTACCCGTGGAATGTTTAATTCTTAACAATTTTCTGGTTGCACGTGCTTGGCAAGAATGCTGCTAACTTTTTCAGCATTCAATTTTTTACCCCAACGCTTAAGAGCCGCCCTCTATAAATATTGACTATTGTCGTTTGGACGAGAAAAAGTGAAATCCCTCAAACTTTCTCAGAAGAATGGTCTATATGAGTAATTCACATAAATATAACTTTCAGCTCAGTTCGATTCGTATTTTAGCTGT
>BLFK01001131.1:312486-317486 GCA_014634185.1 Astreopora myriophthalma | reverse complement strand
CGACACATTCTAACGGACAAATCCTGGCAATTGGTCTGATCAAGGCATTACGACCCACTTGCACTTTCACTGCTCGAACATGCCTGTCCTTTCCAGGGTAAACCTCCTGAACTCTACCCAGGGGCCAATGTCCCCGAGGCGTGTCTGGGGCAATCACTAGAACAACATCATTGACCTGGATGTCTTTCTGTTCCTTCTGCTACTTTGTCCTACGGTTGAGTGTTGTTAGCCATTCTCGAAGCCAGCGGTGCCAGAAATGCCGCACCAGCTCTTGAAGACATCTCCAACGCTTTTGCAGGCTAAATTGGCTACTGTCAACTGTTTCTGGAGTGAAGTGACCCCCCACCTGTCCGAATAAGAAGTGATTAGGGGTGAGTGGTACATCATCTAAGCGGTTTGCTGACTGGTACGTTAACGGCCTGTAGTTAATCAGAGCTTCGGCACCCGTAAAAGCCGTCGTCAGTTCCTCGTCTGTAACATCTGCACTCCCCAGTATTGCATATGCTGCTCTCTTGGCCGCTTTAATCATTGTCTCATGGACCCCACCAAAATGGGGAGCCAGAGGGGGGTTAAAGCTCCACTTCACACCTCTATTTGCAACGGAACTTGCAATCTTGTCTTGGTCCAGTTGTGCAACTAGCTCCCTCAGCTCTCGCTCCGCTCCATCAAAATTACTCCCATTGTCAGATATCATCTCCTCTGGTAAACCTCTTCGATTTGTCATACAGAAGAATGCATTCAAGAAGGAATCTGTGTCCAGCCCGTATGCCATCTCCAGATGAACAGCTCATGACAGCAAGCATGTAAATAAGCATAGGTAACACTTGGTCCTCCTCTTGCCCCTTCCTTGTACCGTCACAAATGGTCCTGCAAAGTCGACTGCCGACCGGGCGAACGCTCGCAAGGGCAATTTCAGTTGGATCTTTGGTAGTGGGGCCATTATCTGCTTTGCGGCCTTTGCTTTCCTTCGTTGGCATTCGCAGCATTCTCTTTACACCTCACGAATCTCTTCTCTTGCCTGCATGATCCAAAATCGGGCCAACAGCAATGACGGCGTGTGATTGGTTCCCGCTGAGTGGTTGCTCCCTTCATGAAAATATTTCACAACCAGCCTCGTCACCAAGTTCTTCCTTGGTAGAATGACAGGGAACCTTGCATCAAATGGCAAATAGTCAGCATAGCGTAGTCTGCCATCCGATCGGAGTAGGCCATCTTTGTCCAGGACTGGCTTCAAACTCAATAGCTTGCTGTTTGATGGAAGAGCCTTCTGTTTTACCAGTGCCTTGTAATCTTCATGAAATGCTTCCTGTTGTGCTTTCCTGATGATTTCGATTTCCGCATCTGCGATTTCCTGACAACCCAGCTCCCCGTATCTTCTCTCATTGATACATGTCCTGCAGTTGTTCACAAATCGCCCAACCCAAGCTCTAACTCTCACTAGTTTTCTCCAACTTGAAAATCTGCTGGGCTGCAAACGGGAAGGTGTCTCTGGCATCAGAGCAAACAGGGTTGATTCTTGCACTGGCTCTCCGGACGTCTTCATTTTCTTCCGTACTTCCACTGCTGCTTCGGGACTTGGATCAGTCTTTGCCTTTGGCCACGTTTCTTGGTTCCTGCTCAGAAAGGTCGGTCCCCGCCACCACATCTCACTTTGTTTCAATTCAGCAACTGCGGCTCCTCTAGTCAGAAGATCAGCTGGGTTCTGTCGAGTGCTCACATAGCGCCACTGACTAGGACTACTTGAATCATCTATCTCCCCAATCCGATTTGCCACAAATGGCTTGAAGTTCCGACTGCGGCCTCAAATCCACCACAAGACGTTCATGCTGTCGCTCCAAAATGTCAGTTGGTTCCTGTCAAACTTGAGTACCCTTGCTATAGACAGAGCCAATCTCAATCCCAAGACGGCTCCCATTAGTTCGAGCCTAGGAATGCTTGTTGCTGACAAGGGTGCTACCCGTGTTTTAGAGGCCACTAAGCTGGTCGAGACTGTGCCGTCCTTGTAAAGGTATCTTGCATACGTCGCCGCTCCATATGCATCAGCTGACGCGTCAGTAAAGGTGTGTAGGGTTACTGCCTCAACACTACGATCTAATTGCAAACAACGGGGAACTTTGACATCTGATAACTCCCTAAGCTCTTCAAACCACCTTTTAGCTCTTCTAGCTTGGCTTTGGTCTAGTAGGTCATCCCAGTCTAATCCAGAGGTCCACATCTCTTGAAGAAGTATCTTTGCTCTAATCACGTAAGGTGCTAGGAACCCCATAGGATCAAACAACATGGCTATTTTGTGCAGAAAGTTCCGTTTGGTTAAGGGATAGTCATCCT
This sequence comes from Astreopora myriophthalma, assembly GCA_014634185.1. NCBI lineage: Eukaryota > Metazoa > Cnidaria > Anthozoa > Scleractinia > Acroporidae > Astreopora > Astreopora myriophthalma. The sequence continues at coordinate 315,158 of BLFK01001131.1, read as the reverse complement.
CAGGTGGGTTCGCTCTGTAAGTAAAAACGTCTTCTTTAGCCAGCCATAACACGGCAAGTGTCTTTACCGAAGGCAAATTTCCTTTGTCTAAATCAACTTCAGCGGCTCTGTCTACTCTTGGAATCTTCTCAAGTACTCGCTCAGAGTTTGAAAGCCATTTCCTTGCGTGCATACCGGCTGACCCCCACAGTTTTGACAACTGATCATACAGTTCTAGGCATTCCTCATCACTAGGTGCAGAGTCCATACTATCATCCATGTATGTTGACTCCAAGGTCGTTTCAGTAGCTTTCGGGTACTTTTCCCTGCTCTCCATTGCGTGCTTCCGCGAAAAAACTGTGCTTGATAGGGGCACGAATTGACACCAAAGACCAAGCTGTTAAATTGGTACTTTTCAGGAGGCCTTGACTGATCCAAATCTCTCCATAAGAAGCGATGAAAAGGTCTACTCGATGGCTCCATCCCAATTTGCAAGTACATCTCAGCAATGTCACAAACGAGGGTGACTGGGAATCTCCGAAAACGAAGCAGCACATCAAAGACATCACGTTGAAGCTTGGGCCCTTGATAAATAACATCATTCAATGATACACCATTGCATTTTGCAGAAGCATCAAAAACCACGCGAGTCTTAGTAGTCATCTTCTCTGGTCTCACAATTGCAAAGTGAGGAAGGTACCAGGCTTTCTCATCCTTTTCCGAGGGCACCACCTTGGAGATATAGCCTTTCCTCAAGTACTCAGTGATGACATTAGAATATGCTCCAGACAACTGTGGATCCTTCAAGAGCCGTTTCTCCGTGCTTAGCAATCGATTTACTGCCATGTCATAGTTGTCTGGAAATTCTGCAGCATCTGGTTTCCACGGCATGGCAACTTCATATCTCCCTTCTTTTAACTGCACTGAGTTAAAAATCTGAGTTCAAATCCTTTGATGACTAACTCTTCTTCTGGTCTGTCTTTCTCTTTCTCTTTTTGTCTCTGATCCACATGTCTCAATCTCCCAAAACTTTTGTAGAACAGAAGTTAGCTCCTTCTCCTGCTGATGTACAAAGTAGGCGATGTTAAGATGGGTTAAAGGTGTACCACCAGCAATCACATCTGCCGCCCCGATGCATGTCCAGCCCAAAGGTGTCAGTCGGGCCACAGGCTCACCCACAAATGTCCTTAATTGAATAATGCAGTTCCGCATAGTCTATCCCAATCAGCATGTCAACGACTGGTCGAGGACCAAGATTGGGGAAGTTAATGCCTTGTAGATGCTCCCATTTTGCAGCTTGCACTTTCCAGTTGACTGGCCGCATGTTTCCAGTTACTCGTGTTGTGGTATAGGCTGAAATCCTTGCATTAGTCCTGCCATCCACACCCTGCAGGTCAAACTCCACCGGCATGGTCACGGGGGGTGGTCTTTCCTGCAAAGCTCACAGTCAAGGTTTTTAGCCTTTCCTGGTGCTCTTGTCTGTCCAAAGAAGGTCTGCACTCCTTCTCTGCGCCTTCCGGCAACTCCACATAATGTCTCTGCTGCAACAGTCTGAAACTCAGCTTCTTGAATGATCCACTCTCGAAGTGTTTCAACACACTCTGATTTCTTATGTTCAAACACCCATCTGTTGTAATTAGCAAGCATCAACTCGGTCATTTTCTTCTGTATCTTAATGTACAAAGACCCATGGCCAAGTTCCTCGTGTCTTCCAGTTTCTTTGAGATTAATAACGATCACATCTAGCAGATCTGCTAATCTATCCAGATCTTTAGCATTACCAGTACGAATAGGTCAGAACTGGTCTAATTCCTCCATATACAAATCGATCTGACGACGCTGTCCACCATATTTTCTCTCTAATCTGCTCTTAGCTGTTTCATACGCTTCCGGTGAATGACCCAGGCTCTCGACCGCCTTCAATGCTTCCCCGGACAGGTACTTTTTCAACTGTAACAATTTATACTCTGCAGTGGTCGGGGCCTTGTCAACACAAGCCATGAATACGGCTTTCCAACTCCCATAACACCGTTTGTCCTCACTGAAGACCGGAATTGATACTCTCGTTAATTGTTTCCACATATCCTTTCCAAGCTCATAATTGGACGATCCATCTTCTTTGGTTTACAACTTTGTATCATTCTTTGGCAACGGCAGGCACGATAACCCAAGTTCCTCATCCATGGCACCATCGAGTTTGCATAATTTATCTGTAGCATCTTGTTTTGCCAGGGATAACTCTTCCTTAGCTTCTCGAATTTCGGTTTCCATCTCCTTCTGACGGCGCGCGTACTCTTCATCGAGTTGTTTTCGAGCGCGGTTGATTGATTCTTCCTTTTCACGAAATTTCTCCTCAAGGTTGGTTACGTGTTGGCGCACTTTCTTTTCCTGTGAATGCAAACCCAATAGTTTCCCGGAAAATTCTGATGCTTGACTCGACAGTTCATCTTTGATGGCATTCAAATACTCTTGAAAACATTCTTGAGCTTTAGCAAATTCTTCTTCGATATCCTCAATTTCACGACTTGTTTTCTCCAGAGCACTACGATCGCTTGCCTTCGAATACAATTCTGCCAACGATGACAGATCCTCAATAACACGTTCTTGTGCCTCATCCAACAGTTTTCGGGAATCTCGAATCTCACGATGATTCGCTGCGATCGCATCTTCTAATAAATCCAACAACTGATTTT
>BLFK01001131.1:287522-297522 GCA_014634185.1 Astreopora myriophthalma | reverse complement strand
TTGCTCTTCAGCTCCTTGTTCGTGACATGGGAAATCACAATATCCCTCACCTGGTTATCTTCCTCATCGCCATGGTCACAGTGTTGCGCCAAACTTTTCAAGCGCGTAACAAAGTTGTTGATCGTTTCGCCCGGGTTCGGTTTGCTCGCAAGCAGTTTTTGTCTCGCTAGAGTTACGTTCTTCTTGACTTTGAAGTGATTCAACAGACATGTCATCGCTTTGTCAAACTCTTTAGCGTCACCTTTTACTTCGTCTGAATACGTCTTGAAGATTTCACGGACTCCTGGGCCGGCGAGATGCAAGAGTAAAGCTCGCTTTTGCAGTTTGTCTGCTACCCCCGAAGCTGACACGTACAGTTCAAACTCGGCTTTCCACTAGTCCCAGCGCTGTGCTAACGTAGCCGGTTCCCCAATGCAGTCGAAGGCAGAGATACAAGGTAAACCACTTGATGTAACCGCCATCCTCGTTGCCAAATGTAGCGTAGGTGTATCAATCAAAGACATGTTTTGATAACACAACAAATTTAATCCTTCATTTTAAGATGGCGTCTCCCGCTCTAAAACACATGTTCACTTCCAAATAAGGAGATACCAAATATGGACATACACTACAGAATGCAAATAATGCAGTGGGTCTTCCAAAACAAAGGAACTCTTACTACTTCAGCCCTACTTTCCTTTGTTTTGAAAGTCCCACTTTGTTATTTGCGTCCTAGCATAACTTATTCTGTACCATGTAACCGGATTTTGCAAAGGGCCTATTGAATAACATAGACAAGTGGCTAAAAAATAAGGTTGTCTGTAAAAACCTTATTTTGTTTTGTGAAATGCACTTTGAAATGTGAACATGAGATATTCTTTGTGTATATTATGTGTTAAACAATATAAATTGGTTCTGTTTTTGTCCAACAGTAAATGGTTATTATTCACTAACTTCATTTATGACGTCACTGTTGGCCTTATACTGCAGGTGGAGGGGAAGTTTGTTCAATACTGCAGCTGTAAATTCCTGAGAGGTATAATCATATTTGTCATAATTAAAAAGGGTCAGGAGAACTGTTGTGAACATTGTCATATTTTGGAGGGTGCCATCTGGCTTAAGAACACACAAGTTACAAACGTATCCACGCTTGACTTCATCTGGTTTGAAGGAATTTGCTGACAACAAGGACATTTGCTTTTGTAAAGTGAGGACTAACAAATTGCGAACTCAACAGGTTTAATGGCTACCAGAGACAAAAGACGAGCACATGAAAATTAGAAGAGATATATTATGATCCCTTTTCCCTGATCGGGGACTCTGTTATCCATAGTTTATTACCGATCTTTAGGAAGAGTGCGAGTGATGCATCTTTCCCTTCGAGTTGGAAGTTATCACGCATTAATCCCATATTCAAGAAAGGTTCATCAACTGACGTAAATAACTACAGACCTATCTCCATCCTCAGTATCCCAGGTAAAATCTTAGAGGATGTTGTCAGTGACACCTTGAACAACCATATGGAGACACAAGGTTTGTTGAGTCACAAGCAATGGGGATTTCGGAAAAATTATTCAACTGAAAGCCTCTTACTTCACTTAACAGAAACATGGAAAAATGCTTTAGACAGGGGTCTGAAAGTTGGAGTGCTTTTCATTGACTTTCGCAAGGCATTTGATACTGTGAATCATACCATCTTGCTGGAAAAGCTAAAAGCCATTGGTATATCAGGTGACCTGTATTCCTGGCTTGATGATTATATGTCTGCACGCAAACAGTTTGTGCAATTATCAAGATATCAGTCCGGGCTCAAAGCCATTACAAATGGAGTTCCCCAGGGTTCAATACTAGGGCCGAAATTATTTTCAATTTTTGTAAACGATCTTCCAGAATCGATATCAAGTGGTGATTTATTCATGTTTGCTGACGATACGACAATTTTTACAATCGGCGAGAACACCGACAATATCATCTTGACTCTACAATCTGTATTAGACCAGGTATACACCTGGTGTCAGTCTAACAGATTAATAGCACACGAATCAAAGTCTGAAGCCCTGATAATTTCGAAACAGAGCTTTATTGGCCCATTGCCACATTTGACATATGGTAATAGTACTATCGAATACAAATCATCATCTAAATGTCTTGGGTTAACAATCGACAACAAGCTTTCATGGCAAGAGCACACCAAAAATGTTTGTAAGTCATTCAGCATGAAAGTCGCAGTTTTAAAACGGATAAAGTTTTTACCCAAATCAATTTTAGAAACTATTTATTACAAAACAATTATTCCTAGTGTTCTGTATGGAATTGTAGTTTGGGGGTCTTGTTCCTCAGCCTTGATGGATGATATCGATCGAATTCACTTAAGAGCAACCAGAATTATTCACAATTTACCTTGTAACATTCCAAATGACGATATCATGAACGCTCCATATTGGAACTCTATTAATTTATTTTACATCAAGAGACTTTTAGTTATCACATATAATATCTATTATGGAAACTGCGTTGAACCTCTTAATGATTTAATAGTTAAACCCGTGACTACTTATAATTTTAGAAAATCTCTAAATGTTGAGATTCTTAGACCAAGAACAGAAGTGGGCAGATCTTCCTTTCAGCACAGAGCCGCTTTGGCTTGGAACCTCCTTCCTGATGATATCAAGAACTGTTCTAACTTAGCTATTTTCAAGAGGAAACTTAAGGATAATAAGAATATTCTGAAATCTATTAGTTTTACTAAAGCCTCCTGCAGTATTACCAACAAATCCTCAGATTTTAAATATTTTTAACATTAGTTAAGCATAATTTTTGTCATTAATATTCTTCTCCGTTCTTTAAATTAGTCATAACTATTGTCATTAATATCTATTTATCTATTTAATTATTATTATTTATTATTATATAGTTAATTAATTTACGTACTATTAAGATAGTGCAGGTCCACATCAGGACTTTTGTCTTGCCTATTTAATGCTTATAACCTGCTTTATCAAATAAATTATGTATGTATGTATGTATGTATGTATGTATGTAAGAGCCGATTGGCTCCTGCTAACAATGCAATATCGTCACACCCTTCCTTGTTTACGAGAAAGAAGAGTAAAGCTGATACAAGAACTGTAACATGCAAAGTAATCTAAATAAAACTGAACGTCCTCAAAGCATAGTTCCCCAGTGAGTGTTCTGATTCGTAAGTAATATCACTAGTTAGTTTCTAACACAGTCACTTCAATGCAACAAAGTCCTTTACGTAACTTGGTGGTTTCGAGACACGACCACTGCGAGTAACTTGCAAGTCAGTTGGCTTTACAGGCTTGGTTGGCACTGGAATTTCTTTAGGCTTGGCACTACTGATAACTCTGTCTTGAGCCATTGCTTCAGTGGTACCTGTGGGTAGTTGGACTTCCTGGAAGGTGCTTGATTCTCCTGATATTGGATTGACAGGGGGAAACAAATTGGTAGGTACTGCTCCTGGCGAGCTATTTGCTACCGGGTTGGTACTGGCACACATTGGCTCTTTGCTGCTTCTATTTCTCCTGAAAGCTCGTCCATCCTCAGTCCTTACGTCATACGACCTCACATCAACTTATTGTTCTACACGTGCCTTGTACCATCGACGAGATCTATCCATAGGCTTAACACGCACAGCATCTCCAGGACTAAGGGGTGGGAGTTCCTTGGCACTGATATTGTAGTACTTTGCTTGCAGCTGTCTGAAATGATTTTATTAATCTAGCCTTCCTATTGAACACATCTGAAAGGAGCCCTAACCTAGACTCTATTTCCGTCGCTCGCTCGAGTCCGCCATGCGTTCCTCCCAGAGAAGAGGAGAATTCCAGTAAGAGCTCGGGCTCCTTTTCCGCGCAGCGGCTGGTAATTGAACCTAACCTTAATCTGGTGACAGGGACCTGAACTGGGACATTGGGGCAAGAAAGAAGTGGAATAGTTCCGTAAGGCAATTGAGGAGTTTATTTACCTTCACCTGCCTGCCTCACTTCGGTTAAAGTTGGTAAAGCCTGGTTTCCATATCGTTGTATCTGCCGTATGAAAAAAATTCATACGACATACGACAGATACAACGATATGGAAACCAGGCTTAAGGTAGAGAGAGCGTTACATCATAGTTTCTAAAGACACTTACGACTTCCAATGGGCACAAGAGTACTAGAGTGATGGAATATAACAGCTGACTGGGTAAAGTCTATCCCCCTGTCGCCTTTGGCCTTTGTCTTGTGGACAGCTATTTCGTTAGGAACTGCACAGTTTCTTTTATTGCACCGCCAACGGACACCGTAGATATCCCGATGGAGTGGACAGATCGTCAAGGTCTTATGTGACTCATCCTCTTGGAATATCCCTTGTGTCAATGCAAAACATTTGGATGTTGTCATTATCAAATTAAGTTCACTTCTATTGATATGCCTGCTCGTTATTTGTAAAATATGGCCAAATATGAAATATGAAGAAAATGTTTTGTACGAGTGTTGATGCCGAAAGTGGCAGAATATAAAGATGTTACGAATTAAGCCTAAAGCCTGAAGTCCACAGAAACGGAAAAAGATTTCCAGCCTTGACATTTTATCAGTATTCACGAAATTACTGATTCATAAATGTTAGAAAAGGCGATGTATTCTCACCTGCGCGAGCGAGGATTAATTTCATCTCGCTGTCTGTTTTGGCGTCGCCAAATACGTTAAGGAATCTCAGGTGATGCAAAACATCTCTTTGGCATTCGCCGAGAGAAATACAGCTTGCTGAAGTGGCAGTCTGACCACACCTGGAGGTTTGGTCTACCAATGTAGAAAACGAACACGATATGGATGCCATGTACACCTATTCTGAGAGGAGCTCAAAAGTGATTTTATCTGGCGTGAATCTTCTAAAAAAGGCAATTGCGTTGGGTATTTTTAGTGGTTACGTCAGTGTTCAGAAATAAAATGCGTCAGAAGCTAAAGTGCATTTGGTTCTTGGGGAAATCAAGTGTTAAGTAAAAAACAATCACCAAGACAAAAAAAATGCTGTTGACTCTGGTTCCGTTTCAGTTTACCCCTTTCCACTTATCTACCGATCGCGAATAAATTTATTGTTTAAATATTGTTGACAATAAAATTATGGCTAACAGGAAACGCAACATGGCACTGGACCATTTACAGGTTATTTTGTGCAAGTGTTTCCTTCCTTTCTCTTCTAGAATAGAGTTAGGGTTCAAAAAGCTCTAAAACGATGCAAAGTTCTTGGCACATACATTTTTTTTTCTGGTCCTAACTTTAGTGACAGGTGTTTACATTTAGTCCTTGGGGAATAACCACGGCACATCATTCCGGGTTTGAGGATCTGTAAACGTACCTATTAATCTTGAGTCAAATGTTTAGCAAAAAAACAACGACAACAACAACAACAAGAAAACAAACAAATATTTCGTTGACTCTGGTTACGTTTTGCTTATTTTCACATGTCCACCGAATACTGTTCCAGACTGTTTCAACTCGTTCATATCAGGCCTCGTCCACACTATGCCGGATAAATTTGAAAACGCAACTTTAGGTGCAAAAACGGAACAAACGTTTTCCATCCACACATGAAAACGGATAAAATGTTCTGCGTCCACACTACAGCGTTTTATCGGCGGCACAATTGCTTAACCTCGCTTTGAGCATGCTCACAGTGAAGCATAATATGGAGCCCGTGATAGTTCACTTTCCTGCCAACTGCTGTTGTTTACAAGGGTTTCGTCGCGTTCCCTTTGCTTCGTTAAATTTCTTCAAACTTTAGATGTCACGACGTAAAAAGCAAACAACTAATGCCAAAGATAACACAGATTACTTCTCTTGGTCCTATGACGAAGTGCAATTGTTGCTTAGTTCTACAATGGACTACAAATTGGGAGTCTTCGTTGACAAAGTTGTCCCACCACGCACTCGTTCTGCCAGGTCGAGTCCAGAAGCGTCTCTGCTTGTAAGGTTGACAGCGTGGCATCGCTTTCCGAGTATCCTTTATCGGCGGCACAATTGCTTAACCTCGCTTTGAGCATGCTCACAGTGAAGCATAATATGGAGCCCGTGATAGTTCACTTTCCTGCCAACTGCTGTTGTTTACAAGGGTTTCGTCGCGTTCCCTTTGCTTCGTTAAATTTCTTCAAACTTAAGATGTCACGACGTAAAAAGCAAACAACTAATGCCAAAGATAACACAGATTACTTCTCTTGGTCCTATGACGAAGTGCAATTGTTGCTTAGTTCTACAATGGACTACAAATTGGGAGTCTTCGTTGACAAAGTTGTCCCACCACGCACTCGTTCTGCCAGGTCGAGTCCAGAAGCGTCTCTGCTTGTAAGGTTGACAGCGTCGCGTCGCTTTCCGAGTATCCTTTGACACCAATGATTGTCTAAAGTTATTCCTGATTCTCTGGCGTACAATATTCATGTGAACTAAAGCAACACTTAACTCTAAATAAGCGATTAAAGAAGAAATTATTGTCAACAACACAGAAAACATCATGTTCTCCGCCATGTTGAATTTATGACCGGGAAGATAAATCACATGACAAAATGACGTAAGCGTATTAAAAAAGTTCCGGATACGAAAAGTTCTCCGTCCACACTAATACACCCTGTACAAAAAAGTTGTGTTTTCAAATTGTTCCACTCTAGAGAGCGTATTCAAAAAGTTCCGTTTTTGCGGATCTTTTTATGCGGATATGTGCGTTGTAGTGTGGACGGAAGGCCTAACCATAACAATAAAGCTGCGTTTTCAAATTTATCCGGCATAGTGTGGACGAGGCCTCAGTCCCACGTTGTTGACAAAGCAGGAAACGTGACATGATACTTGACCTTGTCAGACTTTGTTTTGTGAGAGTTTCGTTTCTTTTTTCTATTTTACCTTCGCACCGACTAAAGAATGAGTGTTAAAAAAATAAATAAAAAACTTAAACCATTACAAAGCTCGTCAGTAGCAGCATACGGTTTTTATAGTCGAACAGAGAAATCCTTAACTTTGATGACATGGGTTTACTTGTGTTTGCGTGGCTATGGCATGACACTTGACCTTTCCGTAAATGCTTGCTCGTCGCTAGATAAAAGATATCGATAATTTGAATTCATGTTCAGCTCTGACCCATGTTTCAGCTCCTTTCCCGTGTTAACACAACTTGTCGCCATGCGGGAGCATGAGAATTTCCGATCGAACTCCACGAAACCGTGGTAATTGTAAGGTAAATTACGCGTAAAAAGCATTTTTTTTGTACATTTCGTATCATGCAGTGTTTCAATTGCCCAAGCTGAATTTTTTTTGTTATAAGACAATAAAAGGGCTTTGCAAAAATATTTTTTTTACTTAAAATTTCCATGTACCAAGGTACGAAAACGGCCTTCAAATATGCGCCATTTTTCGGGTTTTTTCAAAACGCAAAAAACTAGCAATGTTCGGGCGCTTCTAATCCGAAGTGAAAGTGCACTTCTTGGCAACATTTTTACAGATTTGTGTTGTATTTGCGATACCAAACATATATGCAAAATATAATTTAAGTACACCGAGTCGTCTTTCTCCGAGAGCAATTTGAATATGTACAAGTTTTCGGCTGAATTTAATGGCGGCCGCAGCGTGAAAACCGCAATTCTAATTTTGTTGCATTTCTCAAAATCAAAAACTCTCGGGCAAGTTTTAGTCTTATTTTCGAAAATAGTTTACCAAAGGGTTTCTCCTAGCAAAATATGAAGAAATCCGTAATTTCAGTTTTGAAAATCAATTCTCGATATTTACAGTCCCATCGTCTTAAACAGTATTGTTTCTCTGTTTCCCTTTTGTCCTGCCATTTCCTATTACACTGGAATCCCCATTTCTTAAACTGTCGGTTTCCCGAACCTCCCGAAATCTTGAACCAAACCTTGTTTCCCTTGGATTTGCTTCACAAGCTCTATAATTTCACCCCTGGTTTCTCGAACCCTTGATTTCTCGAAACTCCCGATAACTCGAACCAGTTTTAGCTCCCGTGGGACAAATTAAGCCTTGATAACTCGAACGTGCCAAAATTTGGAAACCACTTAGTGCAGATGTCAATCACATTCACGCCTTTAAACAAATTAACGCTTCCGGATAAGCTGTTTTCTAGCATTTTAATCACAAAACAAGCAAGCCACAAATCTGTCATCAGTCTGAAAGGTACAATGACTGCTTGGGATTACAGAACAAAAGTTTGCTTATTTAGGGCCTGATTACATGAGATGCACTGACCTGGTTAGATGGGCTGGTGTCAGTTTGCCTGGATCTCAGCACATTTGTTAAGCGCAACAAAAATCAACTTCGCGATTACATGGCAACCGGGCCAGCCCAGTTAGCCAAGATCCTGGTATCGTGGTGCCGGGATCCCGGCTAACCAGGCTGAGACTTTTCCATGTAATCGCGTTTGCCGCTTCAGCCCGGTTCATTAAGCAAGCAAGGGTACAGCGGGTAATACAATGCTCATGCGCAATGCTCGCTCCGGTCTCCCACGGTTCATCGCATTAGCTATCAACTGGGCTGGCTTGCCTCATGTAGCACCGGGCTGAAAGTCATCTCAGCACACCGGAGCAGCCCGGTTCTTGTAATCAGGCCCTTAATTGTTTTTCTGAAGCTGTTGTCGTAATAGATCGGTAAATTTTTGTTGTCCCCTTGAAATCAAGAGTGCATGGTGCTTGCATGCCTTCGCCATCCCCAAGGTTAACAGCTTTGCCTTTCACTATAGCAGTACATGAACCTTTAATCATAATCAAACAATACCTGGCCAATTCAGTGTAATTTGATGCCACCTTCGATTTCTCAAACTCCCAATTTCTCGAACCAATTTGTGTTTCCCCTGGAGGTTCGAGAAATTGGGATTCCACTGTATCAAAATTGCCACTTAAAAAGCGTGTGTGACCACTGCCATATTCTTATCTCTTATTTTCTGGGTTACGAGAAATGTATGGTCATACATTGGAATTAAAACTCGCCACATAATCAGTAGTGAACCAATAATGCTAAAGTTGGATGCCTATGGTGTGGAGAAAAGAATTCTTATTAGCACTTGAAAAATGGAAAGGTTGATATACAGAGGTAGCATTCGAGAATAAATAACAAAAACAACAAATGCATCATTGGCACTGGTTTAATAACAATAATTGAATAACGTCTAGAACTGAAACTGCGACGTAACTTGAACAATTCAAATGTTTCGAATATTAATAAATTTTTATAACAATCTTGGTGAACTCACTTAACTCAACAAGTAATATTAGCTAAAAATATAAAATATTAGTAATTAAGTAATAGAAAACAACATTTTGTGACATTAAAATGCTTTCTAGAGTGCCTGCAAATCTTCTCGGTTGTAGGGCTGTGAAAATGTCCAAGACATTTATATAATAATGTTACTTGCTGCCTTAGTTTTCTTATTGAAAGTTATTGCTAGTACTTCAGGTAAGGAAAAGATGATGTCAGTCATTTGTTTTTCTGTCAACTCTTGTGTAGTTTGAGGAAGTTTTAACTGTTTAATGATTGACTGTATTACATTGTCAAAAAGTGTTATCTGTACATTTTTGTTGTCACATTCAAATGTTACATGAACAACCCATTCCTTCTGGCAAGCTTTTTGTTTTTGTTTTGTCTTGCAGTTGTTGCAATCAACAATTGTTGTATTTGACAATTGGACCTTCTTGTGACACTTACAGCAGCTATGATACATAGTTACTTTGACAACACAGATTATTTCTCCTGTGGTGGTTGTGTTGATATAGTCTTGTATATTCAAAGGTATAGGTAGTTGTTCTTTAAACTCATCTGTAACAGTAACAACAAAGACAAATGAAACTCCTTGGGTGTGGGAGATGTTGTGGGAAAGATCTGTACTTACATCATTTATGTCGCTTGCTAATTCTGCTTGTCCTTCTTCTTCCAGCAGCACATCATCTGAAATCTAAAAAAGCAAAAGGAAAAAAAATTGAAAAAGGATGTTCATAAAAATTAACATTAATATACTGCATGAAAGGAGCTTGTTTGAA
>BLFK01001131.1:277522-282522 GCA_014634185.1 Astreopora myriophthalma | reverse complement strand
GCACGCTATAATCCTCTTTCAAAAAATTTAACTGAAGTAAAGTACAAAAGAGAACAAGTGAGTGACAGGCCTGCACGGACTCCTCGTGTAGTTTTGGCGGTCGCCTCGCACGATAGCCTTAGAGTTAGATTTTTGATCTAACAAGCGTATCCTTGAGAGATTTACCTCTTTTGTATGATATTATCGGAGGTTTCAAATAAATGGTTTTCAGCAAAGGCTGACTTTGTATGAGACTCCATTGTTCCATCAGTATCTTCTTCTATGGAGTTGGCTCTGGAGCCCACGATGTCATCCACATACGTATGTTCTTGGAGTTCCTTGGCGGCCTCTGCAAATTTGGCTTGAGAGGCTTTAGCTAGGTAATTGATAGCATTCGTAGCAATGTCATAGTTACTGCGCTTAGGGGGTCCGTTTTCATTCCAAGGCATTTTTACTTGGATTCTTCCATTTAATAAGGTAGTTGAATCAGAGTGACTTGACAAACTTGTTTTCGCGAAGAACATTCTCACTGCACGTGCACAATTCTGTTGGTTTGACTCCCAGGGTGTCTTGTTGGAGCAGTTTCTTAATGTCGTCCTCGATGCTCACCATTCCGACTTCAACTGATTGAATTCCAGAACTGTTCAATTGTCCCAGAACATACCAACCAAAGCAGTTACGTTTAGCAATTGGCTCTCCTGGTTCTCCGGACAACGTATGGATGTCGACAAAGGCATCTACGAAATCGGTTCCGATTAAGAGGTCTACCGTGCCACCAGATAGATGCAGCTTATCTGAAACTGATTTAAGGTGAGGGTACTACTGATTAGCTTCCTTGGAGATCGTTTTCGCGGCACTACACGGTTTCTTAATGGTGTATACTTGCAGGGTCTTTCTGATATCTTCCTCTGCAGGTAAGGCAACAGTGATCTCTAAGACTTCTGAGGGTTCAGATTTCTTTTCTCCGCCTGCAAGATTCCTGGTAAGATGAGTTGCTGTCCCAGTTAACCCCAGTCGTTGAGCTGCATTCTTGGATAGAAGACTTGTGTTTGACCCAGAATCTAACATTACAAGCATTTCAATAAGCGTTCCTCTCGTGTCCAAAACCTTGACCTTTTGGACAGGACATAAACCAGTAATGAGCTTAAAATCTTTCTTGCGAGCAGCGGTACAGCTGGTGTTACTTTCTACGGGAACTTCTTGCGTGCTATGGAAAGGTGCTGCATTTTGGTTTGGATTTGCGTTGATTGTCTCGTTGTGAAGAGATCGGTGATGGTTTCTCCTGCACTTATCACAGGTCGTACCATCAGGCTTCTTACAGTCATTCGTGTGATGTGGTCTGAGGCATTTTCTGCACCTTCTGTTTTGCTTTACTACTTCCCATCTTTGATCCACGGTTGAATTCTGATACAAGCTTCTTGTTCTGTGATCCCAGTATTATTAACAGTGTGATTATCTGTCCTTCTTGTGGTTGTTCCACGATGGGTACGCTCTTTGTCCTCTGTGTCTGTGTCTCATTTACCTCTGGAGCGAAGGGTTGCTTCTTGATGTAACCAGGTTACGAGGTTTGACACGTTTTCTTCGTTTCCCGTTCTTTGCATCTCTCTTCCAAAATTTGTATTATCCCACGGGTCGAGCTTAGATAAAAGCTGAGAAGTAAAGAATGGAGCCTCTGATGCTTTCAACACGGAACAGCCATTGTCTTCCATACCATTTACGTACACGGTTATTATTGTGGCGTAGCGTGCAAGTGACTTTGCATCCCTTTTAACTTGTTTGAGATTGTTAATTTTGGCTAACAGTTCATCCATAAGCTTCCGCTTGTTAGCGAACTCTGTGTCGAGAATTTCCCAAGCTTGATAAATGTCTTTACACGTCTTGACTTGGTCTGTCCAGAAGAATCCTTTCGGCATCGCATTCTGGAATCTTTGAAGTTGCTCGTCTTCATCTTGAGCATAAAGTGTTTAAATTCCCTTTTCCAGGTTTGATACGTTCTTCGACTTCCGTCCCAGTTCGGAACTAGTAACCGCTCTAGGCTATTTGGCTTTGATCCCAACGTTTCGGCCATTTTCTGAACTGCTGAAGTCATCGTTTTTAATGCTTCAGAGTGGTCAGGAACTTTCGGAAGACTATTTTCTCTTTGATACGCTGCATACTTCTGAGCGATTTGGAGGAAATCAACCCTGACTCCGTCCCCTAGTTTTCTGTTGGCTATCACTGATTCGTCTTCCTGTGAAGCGCCTTCTTCGATTAATTTATCTAAGATTGCCTCTTGCTGCTTCTTGACGGACCTGTACTTTGATTCCACTAAACTGAATACTGCTCCAAGTCTTTCAAGTCCAGGTTTCACTGAGAAAACTGTTTCGAATTCTTCCATTAACTCGTAAAGAGTTCCAACAGCATTGTTCATTTTTCCCACGAGAGTTTTGGCATCAACTTTCAGTGGCATTGTGAATGACTTGAATATCGCACTCTATGTGAATTTCGAAAAGCGAAGATACTACACGAAATAACTGAATTTCAATTCTGACTTTCGACGATAAGTACCTGAAATTGACTCAACATGTTCGACAAATAGACTTGAACTGGAAAGCTTGCCAGCGCTTCACCTCTTCGTACTTGATCCTTGAAGTGGATTTGGTAAAGTTGCGAAGTTGCTGTGATTTCACCGAAGGTGTTAACTGAAATAATTTCTAGAACGGTCGGTTGCTCGTTTTATGGCAGTCAGTTGTTCTTGAAATAACTTCTTTCCTTCGAGGGCTTGGAAGATGTCTCTTTGCTTAACTTTCTTTTCAAAGAATTTTTGACTATTTCGCGCCTTCGTTTGTGAAACGCTACTTTATTTGAAAGTTAAGCCGATGTATGGATTCGTTAATTCTTGAACTGGTTTATAACAGTCAAACTGTGGATAAGAAATAGAATAATTTTGTTTAGATCAGAGTTTACAAGGCTGGAGGAATAGAATGTTCGGTGAAGACTACTTACAATTCTGTAGGGAAATCCATACACCGGCGACGGATGAAAAGTGTACGTCGTACTAAATTGCACGTCATATATGTGAAAGCTAGTTACCAGACCTCTGTAAAACAGTTTTACATAGTGTGCAAATCACCCCCTGCTAGTGTAACCCTAGCATGCAGATGGGGTAACCCGCTTACCTGGGGGACCCTAGCTGCCTTGTAAACACAACAAAGAAAAAAAAAGCAAATGTGCGAGTTCTAGGGTAACCTGCTTGCTAGGGTAACCCTTTCTCCTTGTAAACAGGCCCTTTAAGCAAAAAGAAGTACAGTATACGAGATAAGAGACTTGTTTGATATCGATGTGCTTTATTTCTTGAACTGAAACTGTAGAGAACTGCCTTATTGGTTTACATGTTTCTTATATTCAGATGAACCCAACAGGATTTTCCTGACCAATGTAGTAAATGGTTATTTACGATTCTAATCCATTGTAACAATGTTGTGATAATAGTGGTAACTTAGGCCCAGCAAATACCAAGTAGCTTTTGTTAAACTGACAAGCAAAGGCTGAGTCTGATTACCTACTGTAGTTTTTACTTTTTATATAGTTTTAACTTGTAACTTAGCTAGTAATGACTTGAACCTATTGAGAATTAACTTCACTAAGACTTTAGGGGTGTAGGCAAATAATATCAGCCTGGACAAAAAATATCCTTTAGTACATGTATCTTTCTGGTTTTGAAATATCAACAAAGTTTGTAAATAAAATGGCACATTGTGCTAACTTTTAGAATAGTCATTTTTTATCTACAGGGGCTCTTGCTGTGGCAAGAGGCAAACTTTCATGCATCAGGTCATCATCATCAGAATCACTGGGTATGTTTTGACTACTTATTTGGGACAAAGCAGATGAAAGTGAAATTGCAGGAACTCCAAGGATGCTTTCTAAACCTGAGATTATTAGGGGTTTCCTTTCCTTTGAAGGGGAAAGTTCCTTGCGACACAAAGGACATTTGTCAACATGGTAGAAGCATATGAAACAACCCAAAAGCCTACCACAGCCTTTGGAGTTGGTACATGATGTCATGAGGAAGTTGCTACAAGTTTCTTATAGGCAAATGGAACACTTAAACATTTCTTTCAGTGATGACTTCTCTTCTTCTTTACTTAGCATGGTTATGATTTGGTCAACTTTGCCTTCCAAGGAGCTTGAATTGATGCAAGGGCTTGAGAAGTGTTTGGTTGCTGAAATGCCACTTGTGCTTCCATTTACCTCTTCACCTTCATAACATCAGATTGAAAGCCATAATCTTTTTTTAATTGAATGCCAAAGATGGGGTCTCCATTCTCTGAAATTGTTTGTGTACATTGCTCGGAATATTTTCTGGCTGTTCCAATAGGCATGTCCTGAATCGAAGCGTGAAACAAATAATAAAAACATTAATTCCTTAATGTTGCATATTTTTCTCATGATTTCTCCCAGTTGTTGCCACCTTTGGAATCCTGCTTTCTGTCTCTCATAGACTTACCACCCACCCCCCCCCCCCCCCACCCACTTAACTCCCATGAGGTTTCTATACCTGCCCTCAATCTAACTGTAAACCCACCATGGCCACTTTTCTAACTTGGGGGAATAAAACAAAAGACATCACATCAAGGTTGAGGGATAAAAAAGTAATTTGGTTTTATCAACTGAGTTGATAAAACCAAATTATCTTGTAATACTCTCCACCAACCCAGTACCACAGTTTCTTTAGAAGCTTACCCCCTTTTTTCATTTGGATAAAAAAATAGTTTTGTTTTAGACCCTAACCAAGTTAGAATTTTAATATCACTGGTCTATCAAGTGCATAATGGTTCAAAAAGGAGCTGCCATCACAACATCCAGAGTTCAAAAAATCAAATGATTACCATATTGTTGACCATGTGATTACTAATGATTAAATTTGAAACAGGTGTAATTCATTAAGGGTACATGAAGATCACGTGACAAGAATATTTTACCACTTGTAATTTGATTACACTTTCTAGCGCAAATCATCTTTTAGATCTCTAGAGATA
>BLFK01001131.1:257315-265822 GCA_014634185.1 Astreopora myriophthalma | reverse complement strand
CCGTTGTTCCAAACTTTCATGGCTACAATCTTCATTTTGTAAAGCTTGAACTTCCACTTCTAAACGGATTGCTTCGGCTTCCAATTCCCTTGTTTTCTGTGCTTCTACAGAGAGCAAACGTTGCTTCTCTAGTTCCAGCTCTGCTTCCAATCGCACTCTCTCTGCTTGTTCCTTAGATTTTAACAATTTCCTTTGCAGCTCTGCCTGATTTTCAATCTCTTGCAACTTTGCCTTTGCAATTTCCTTTTGCTTTCTAGCGTATGCTTGAGCCGCTGCTGCTTTAGCTTTAACTGCAACTGAATCCTTTCCACTCCTGTGCGAAGACTTGGATTTAAGACTACCAATCGAACTCACTACTGACTTTTCTTCGCTCGCACGCTCCTCTAAGTGGACTACTGCTTCATCTAATGCTCCGTTAACTCGACCAAATTCCACATCGTACCATTCAAGTACTTTATCGTGCTCAATCTCGGGTACAAATGATAAATATTGAACGTTTAGTTCCTCAGCTTGCTGTAAACATGACCTCAAATCAGCCATAATTCGATTGATGCAAGTTTTACTACCACACTGTTCTATCAAAGCTGTCAAGTTCTTCAAATGAATGGTAATCTTTCTTTTAACCGTTGACCTCTTAATTTTCAATGTAGTTTGCACAGAGTTAACCGGCTGACTCACCTCCGTTGACTGCACGTTTTCCATGTTTTGTGATGGTTGGTCCGTGTGATCGCCCAATTCGATCAAGTTTGCTCTCATTTCCACAAAATGTTCACCAAAACCACGATTTTCTCCACTGGTTAACTATCCGGCTCGAAGGACCAGAAAAACTGTCGCTAAAACGACTAAATAAGACCAAACTAAGAACTGTAAACTCAAGCCAACCATTTAATTTCACAACATGGCGACAACCACGAGGTCGCTACAAAACTACTGATCACGTGACCTTAACGATAAGCACGTAATACGTACAAAAAATGAAATCAATGTTCAGTGTTCAATGGTCAGTCGCGACATGCACCAAGGTGGCTTACTTCAAGAGCTTCAGCTTGAAAACAGACTTTATTCTATGGGCTATGTACTGTAGTATAAAAGAATGAAAGTGACTTTTATGATGCTCTTTTTAATAAATATCAGAAGTTTTCGTGTAATGATTCAAGCGTGAAAAATTGTGGCTTGTAGTACGTGAAGCTTACCTGAGGCTTTTTGCCGGGCAAGAAGATTAATTTCGTCCATAAATTAATGTGCCCACTTTGTCAGCAAAAATATTCTTGTTTACTAATTTTTACCTCGCGGAAAATAGCGGGGAAACTACAAGGGTGTCTTAGGTGGAACTATCCGCTGATTTTTCCCAGACGCAGACGTTACGCTCTTGCTTTTCAGTCGCACACGTGTTTGTCTTCGCGGGCAATTACGCCCCTTCGAAGAGTCATTTTTAAAATGCATTATCCCACCTGAAATGGAATTCGGTCATTCTTTTGAGTGAGCTTCTTGTTTCGCTCCATTACCCGTTTCCTCAGCTCTGCAGTTTTTTTAAGGCGTTGTGCCATTCTGTAGTCGTGGAGATATTGGCATCCTCCCATTTTCACATAACGCATGATGATTTTCTTTCGCATGTTGCCAATGCATGTACATGTAGTTTCCTGAAAATCAAATACGGAAAATGTTACTATGTCTACTATTAGAAAAGATGGAAGCCACCTTTATCTGTATATGCTAACAAAGGTGCCTTTAGAGTTATCGCATAGATTTTAATCAAATCTTTTTTTACGGATAATATAAGCTTACTTGACGGACAACAGAAAATTTTTGGACTCGCAAGAAGCATCGTCAACAAGAAAAGGCAAGGGTTACTCCCTTTCATACAATAAATACCTTTCTCTCATTGCCATCCTTTGAGGGAAAACAAGCTCTCCATAGGGTTTCCAATTCCTTGTTATTTACCATCTTTTCGTATGCATTGATCACGAGGTCTTGTTTGAATTTTTGCAGTGTCATTGAATTCATCAAGTCCACTCGAAGCTGTTCCATGTGCATGAAAACCAAGAAACACTGATCCGATATATGGACAAGTCCTCTCTCTCTAAATTGCCGTGCCTCGGTTACCTCTAACATTTCCTGGTGCCTTGATGTTTTCTTCAGCTCTTCATAAGGAACGAGAAGATTTTCCTCAATCATGTCACAATTTGACACACTTTCTTGGACTTTCTTAAGTGTTCGTGCATCTTTGGTGTGCACATTGTCCCTTGCGTACTTTCTTTCAGCTTCAAGGATCGTTCTAATTGCCCATCCTCCAACATGCCTGATTTTAGCCTTTCCATGACCTGTCAGTTCAGACACATCAAATCTACCTGGCACTTGACGTTCTTCCTCGTTTGAACGGGTGATGATATGAGCTAACTGGCCAATGAACTTTTCGAACAACATCGCTCCGAGGTCTGTGGCTGTTAACATTTGTGGGCGGCTTACTTGTGTGCTGTGAAAAAGGCCTTTGATATATCCATGAAAGAGTGGTGAATTAAAGAACGTGTGAAGTTTAGCAGTACAGCCAGTAAAACCCGTGCGCGAAATGTTTACTATAACTTCGTATAGATTTTCAATTACGTAGTCCTTAAACATTTCATGCCAATGAAACATACATACATACATACGTACGTACGTACGTACCTACATACATACATACATACATACATAAACTTTATTTTCTCTTGAATTTTAGTGTAGCTTGCAAAAGCTAATATCTTCCAGAAAACATAAGAAGAAAGTATTATATATATCTATACAAAACAACTAAAATACACAGTATTTACAAATGTATATTATGTATTACATATGATTAGAAATTTAAACAGCAAAAGTGAAAATAAGCGAAAAGCGACTACACAAAGATACGGCCCTGGATTTCCCTCTTAAAATCTGTAAATGCACTCACACAGATAGAGTCCGGCAGTGTGTTCCATAGCTTAGGTGCGAAGTAAGAAAACGAATTAAGGCCATAACTAGTTGTTCTAGGTTTTCTAAGCGACAGTATGTTATTACCGCGAAGATTATAAGAAGAGGACCGAAGTGAAAACATATCTTTCATATAAGCTGGAAAATGAGGGACAAACAGGCTCTTATATAATAGTGTAAGGAATTTCTGAACACGCTTATTGTATAAGGAATTAGTGTTAACCCTAGTGAGAAGGCTATCATATGGAGACAAGTGATCCCCAAGTACAAGTCTAAGTATTCTCTTATTTAGCGCCTCTAGCTTGTCCGTATTTCGCGTCCCACAAAAGTGCCAAACTGAAGAACAATATTCAAAATGCGGTATAATGTATGCTTTGTAAAGCTTAAGTAAGGTGTCCCGGGGTATGAGTTTTCGAAAGCGCAGCATGGCATTAAATTGATTATTGATCCTTTTGCATAAATTGGATACGTGACTAGAAAAATCGAGCCTATTATCTATTTCCATTCCAAAAATCTCTAATGTGACCTTTACTGGGAAGGAAAAACTATAGTCCGTATCACCAAGGACTAGACCCTGATGCTTGCTCTCCTTAACTAACATTCCATTTTCATGGTACCAGTGATTGGCCACCTTGACATTATGAGATACGCATGCGTCTAGAGTCGCTGGATCGACGTGGGAATAATATATCTGATGATCATCTGCATAAGCGTTCAGCTTGGCCGTCTTGACTTGGAAGATGAGATCGTTGATAAAAAAGTTAAACAGCATTGGACCTAACACACTCCCCTGCGGGACCCCACGTCGAACGCTTTTCCAGGCGGAGCAGGTGTCCCCAATCTTGACTCTCTGAGATCTGGCAGAGAGAGAGTGCCTGAGTAAAGTGCAACTTTTGTCATCCATACCGTAGGCCTTGCGCCTGGAAAGGAGGAGTGGATACTGAATAACGTCAAACGCTTTGGAGAGATCCATAGAGACCACCGCAACGAGCTCCCCTCTGTCACGCATCATCCTCCAGTCTTCCGTCAACCTCAACAATGAGGTCTCAACTATGAAACTTCCTGTAAGCGCTAATGAAGTCTGAAAGCATAACAGTTTGACAAAAGCCGCTGTCTTCTCTTGTAGATCTTCTTCTAAGACCTGCATGCAATTGTTTTTGTCCTTTGGAAACTCACTCAAGGACTTTGCAATTTTCATTGACTCAAGGATATCCGTAACCTCAAGAGTTGCTGGAGGGCTCGAAAGTTCGGAATCAGGCTTTAGCAGTGCATCATACACCGGAACAATGTCTGTTGCGGGCTCGTCATCTTCTCTCGCAAAATAAGATGCAACTGGTCCATCACAAAGTTCCAGGGGAAAAGTGCACGTCTCATCGCAATCTTTCTCCTCGATAAAAAATCTGTCTTGGACTTCAAACAACTCCCGTGGAAGATCTTTATTGCGACAACATTGCAGGTCTTCATCTAACTGACCGAGGTCAGTTGAACATTCACGTAGAACTCGTGAACTCGGGGGCAGCAGATTGTTTGGTCTGAAGTTCAACACTTGAAGATTCTTTGGATCCTTCACCCGTGATAATGCGACGTAGGTTAGACCCGGTACAAATTCGCTAGAGCAGTGGACGATGGCTGCAGATAAAGTAAGACCCTGAGCCTTATGACAAGTAACAGCAATTGACAACACGATTGGAAACTGGCAGATGCTGCCCACTACGTGTCCTTGCTTGTCTCTTTTACACCATGTTTGCTTCTCGATTGTAATAGGACCAACGCCCGAAAACGATATTTTTAGCCGATCTCCAAGACACTCCTCAAAGACTCCTCGACTGCCGTTTCTCAATTCTTCGTTCAAATTCCACACTAGCATGACCGGACAGCCTGGCCTTAAATGTAGCACTGAAGAACCCGGCCAATTCATTCCTCTCGTTTTATTCGTGTGATCAGCCTCAAAGGTAAACTCTAGGAGAGGGAGATTCTGTAAGGCCAGCCGATTATGCAACGCTACTGGTAACCTTTTAAAGTAGATGTAAATAATTTCGTCTTGAGGTGTCTCGAGGGGTCTGGAAAGGGGTCTTAGATATTCCAAGGTGTTTTCGCTGCATTTCCCAACTCTTATATCTTTCAGTGCAGCGAGAAATTCAGGGTTGTTTTGTCGAAGGACCTCAGTCAGTTCGTAGCGGTGCGATATGGCGGTCTGGAATATCGGCGCCTGGTACATGAACAAACCTTCATCTAAGTCATTTGGAACCGGACGTAGTTGGAGAAACTCTCCCACCAAAATCAGTTGTTTACCGCCAAAAGGAGGATTACACTGAGTGTCGCTCAGAGGGTGGTGTATCGCATTGACCAGTTCGAGCATACGCTGACTTGACATGCTGGCTTCGTCCCAAATCAATACGTCGCATTTTCTTACTCTTTCAATGACAACGCTGTTTTTTGTCGATCGTTCCACAAGCTGATTCCAAGATAGGTCTGCTATTCCTAGTCCATAGTAAGAATGCACGGTGGAGGCGACTCCAGAATCGTACACTGTGCATGCTATGCGACTGGAACACACCACGGAAACCTTTTTTCCAACAGCCTGAAGATTGCTGATGATTTCTCTCACAACAGTTGACTTTCCAGTTCCTCCCTGGCCGGTCAGGAATAAATTATGACCCTTACTAGCCAAGCTTATTATCTCCGCCTGTCCATGCGACAAGCGAATGCTCATTCTGAATTAGATAACCTTACGGCACATAACTTGACAGTAAATTACAGTAAGTTTCCGGTAGTTATATCAAAGTCGACACTATTAAGGTCCATCCAATTGATCCCTGTACAAAACTTAAACCGTGGTGTATTTGCCTCGCTTGGATGCTGGCTAATTTGCATATTGCACGTGTCTGGTTGTGTTTCAATATGCTAAAGCTGACTGTCTGTTTATTATTCACGGCAACGACAAAATACGTTACATGAACCTTTGCCGCTCTTTAGTCTTCTAGGTTTCAATTCGTCGTCGATTTCGATGGATCTCTTCGCCTTTGATAACATTGTGTGCACTCGTGGAAAACCCCGCAGAATATTCAAATCGCATTCGTTGTTTATCTCCCGTCGTGTCACCTCGCTATGCCATTGGTTGATCGGAACAATGGAGCAAGGGGATAGTTCACTCAGGGGATGGGGTAAGTAATGTACATTAATTGACTGTGCCACCCTGGGTAGCGTAAAATTTGACCTTGGGCCTAAGCCTCTTCCGCGGCCGTGTCCGACCACGATATCACAAGATCTGTAAAAAGAACGGACCGTGGAATCGGCGGTGGAAAATGCTCATTTTCAGTGTAATGCGCGAGGATTTTCGAACAAGAGACATTTGTGCGGGTGTAGGGATCATAGAGCGTTAACTGTGGGCGAAAAAATTTCCGATCGGATGGATTTTCTGGATGCAAACCGCCTCCGAGTTGATAACGGTCGAAACCCGTGTGTGCAGCCTTGACTCCGTCTTATGAAGGGAAGAACAGTGGTGGCATAAAAAGCCCAAAACAGTGGAAATACCAAAAAAGCACAATGGACACACAAAAGGTGAGGTTTTTTAGTCATCTTACTAAAAAAAACGTGGATATTTTAAAGTATTTAGGGTTGTAAATCAACGATATTTTATTCTCCATACAACGTCTTATAAAGCGCTCAAATTCTCAACGGTTTTCGGGTAACCTAACACCGCGAAGATGAAAGGTCACGTTCCAACTCGCACAGCCGTGACGCCTTATGAATAAATAGATAACTTTTTGTTTGAAGAATTCCTCCTCAACCTTTATTACATATTTATGCAATTAAAATATAAAAATTTCGAATACAGAACAAATAGATAATTAATTATTCGCTTTCTCTAAACGTGAGCTTGGTATGCCTGTGGTCTGAAGTACTGATTGAATGTCAAGATTACCGAATGTCGGAGTTGGATCTTCAAGCTGCTGATCCATTGTTAGAGTTAATATTTAAACCGGTGAATTGCCAAATTGAAGGTTCGATTGACGAATTGAATGTTTGAATCGCCGAATTGAACGTTTGAATTGACAACTAGAATATTTGAATTGCGGAATTGAATGTTTGAATTGCGGAATTGGATGTTTGAATCACCGAATTGAATGTTTGAATCGCCGAATTGAATGTTTGAATCGCCGAACTGAATGTTTGAATTGCGGAATTGAATGTTTGAATCGCTGAATTGAATGTTTGAATCGCCGAATTGAATGTTTGAGTTGACGAATAGAATGTTTGAATTGCGGAATTGAATGTTTGAATCGCTGAATTGAAAGTTTGAATTGATGAATTGAATGTTTGAATTGCCGAATTGGATGTTTGAATCGTTGAATTCAATGTTTGAATTGCTGAATTGAATGTTCAATTGCCGGATTGAATGTTTGAATTGCTGAATTGAATGTTTCAATTGCCGAATTTAATGTTTGCATTGACGAATTGAATGTTTGAACTGAAGGTTTGTATTTAACAACAAAAAATTTGAATTTTGGCGGGGATGGATACCCATAGTGGCGTTCCTCAGGGGTCAATTTTAGGACCGTTAATATTCCTTTTATATGTTAACGACATTCAAGCTTCTTCTAGTAAACTGGATTTATTTTATTCGCTGATGACACGAATCTGCTATTTGCTGACAAATGCTTGAAGACCCTGGAGCTTATAATAAACAAAGAATTGGAAAATGTATGTGATTGGTTGCTAGCTAACAAGTTGACTTTAAATACTAAAAAATCTAGTTACGTATTATTTTGCCCTCGCCAAAGAGTGACAACAATTCACCTTAACATAAAAGTATTCGACTGCAAACATTTTGTTCGAATATAAAGCGGGATCAGGGTCAAAATTCAGTTTGTAGGAGGAACAGGCACAATGAAAAGCCAGTCAACCGTAATGGGAACAGGCACAGCGTATCGGGAACAGGCACAGCATATCACGAACAGGCACAACAAAAAAGCCAGTCAACCATAATGGAAACAGGCACAGCGTATCATGAACAGCCACAGCGTATCGTGAACAGGCACAGCGTATCGGCAACAAGCACAGCGTATCACGAACAGCCACAGCGTATCATGAACAGGCACAGCGTATCGGGAACAGGCACAGCGTATCGGGAATAGGCACAGCATATCGGGAACAGGCACAGCGTATCGGGAACAGCCACAGCGTATCGTGAACAGGCACAGCGTATCGGCAACAGGCACAGCGTATCGTGAACAGGCACAGCGTATTGGCAACAAGCACAGCGTATTGGCAACAAGCACAGCGTATCACAAACAGCCAGCGTATCGGGATCGGGAACAGGCACAGCGTATAACGAACAGGCACAACGTATCACGAACAGGCACAGGGTATTGCGAAGGACTGAGAACCAAGATTCCCACAAGGCCTCTAGAGAGAAAATTCAAGATGGCGAGCAGAGTACAGGTGAGAGGCAACTAATCTCTTCATTTTTTTTTCATTCCAGTCGTCCCAAGTCATATACTAAAAAGAGAATGTGCAAATGCGAAGTAAGCCTGTACGAGCAAATGGTATATATG
>BLFK01001131.1:222315-249815 GCA_014634185.1 Astreopora myriophthalma | reverse complement strand
ACAGAGAAAAAAATCTAACACAATCCGTATTATGAAACTTAACCCTTTAAAGTGCCTATGCAGCGAAATTTGTTTTTACATATTTTTGAAATATACCATTTGAAATACACGATTCCAAAGTTTTATCCGTTTAGGGTTAAAATTGACGATTTTACCAGCCTTCAAAGTTGTGCCATTTTGCCCTCAAAAATGGTATTCGAATTGCGCGGCCAAAAGACCATGTTACAAGAGCCGCTGACGTCATTTGGGTGCCAGAAGATCAATTCAGTATGGCGGAAAGTAAGGCAGGCAAGAGACAACGAGGCCGATATTGCGTTGCTGGTGCTCACAATCAGCAAAGTTGTCAAAACAGATCGTTCACGCTGGGCATCTGCTTGTATAAGTTCCCCAAAGATCCCAGTTGTGAAACTTTTGGCACCCAAATGACGTCACGTTAAGATATTTTGGACTTAACTCGGACCCATTCCCTTGACCATTTTTGAGGGCAAAATGGCACAACTTTGAAGGCTTGTAAAATCGTCAATTTTAACCCCAAACATATAAAACTTTGGAATCGTGTATTTCAAACGGCATATTTAAAAAATATATGGAAAAAAATTGGCTTCATAGGCACTTTAACCCAGCTGGCTAGCAGTGACCAGCATTTTATTGCTCCTTAAACTATCACTGTTTACCCAAGCATAAAGGTGGTAAGAGGAAAGGAATTAATCGGCAAGCACAAAAGGTCTCATTCATAACAAATTCTCCTCATTAGTACCATGGGAAACCTATGAAGAACAGTGTGGAGAATATGCATATTGATTTGGGGGTTTAAAGGGTTAATGTGCCCACTTTAGGAATGGTATCTCTCCCTCCCCTATTTTCTTGCACCTATCCTTTTCTTTTAACACACCCATGAGCTGAATGAATAATGCTTGAAACTGGTACTGCAATTAGTTCTGCAAACATTTGACTAGAGCAGGCAAGATTCGCTTCTTTTGAATAATAACTTCAGAAACACTGCATTAAAAGGTCATCTCTGTGCTTTTCATTTAGGCAACCCCTTCCTTTTCCCCATTGTTGGAGTTTCTTAATAATTAGTGACCTTCAGATCGGAGTACCAGTACGACTACGAGTACAAGCTTTCCCTCCTGAGCACGCACACTTAAAAAAATTTTGACCTGAAAACCTAATGCGCGTGCTCAGAACGGAAAACTCGTACTCGTAGTCGTACTCATACTCTGATCTGAAGGTCGCTAATATTTATTAGGCAGTGACAGGTCTATTTGCAAGGCCAGTTTTTGGATGACTAATTACACTGTATTCTGTTGGTTTAGGCTGAGATAGATTCCTGTGGCATTGACATGGAAGGGCCAGTCCCCTTCACAAGTAGCAGCAGTGATCTTTTGGAAATTCCACCAATACACTGTCCTTTAAATGACACAGACAGGAATGACTTGAATCAATGTATTGATCCACTGTCGATAAGTGACTGTTTTGGAGTGGACATCTACATCAGATGTGTTTCCTTTGCTGCAAGCAGATTGTCATTATGCAATTAGCAGGAGTAGTATAGTTTACTTCAATTCAGTGAGAGACTAATGAAAGCGGAAATGTAACAGATAGCCAGTTTATTCCATGACTACTGTTCCACCAATGGAGGTGGACCTCTCATACAAGTTAACACAACAGTTGCTGTTAATGTGATACATACTGATGCTTCAATACTGTTTCTTTTTCCTAAAGGCCTGGTATAGATGTACTAAGGTAATGCTAATTCCAGAGCAACAAAATGTAAACATGTAGGGTCTGTACTCCGAATAAAAATATAAATGCTACAGACTTCTACATATAACAAAAAATACAAAATGTAACCATATAGGGCTCTGTAATCAGTATAAAAATATCAATGTGACAGACTTCTACGTAACAATGAAATGAATCCATCAAGCCCTTCCATAGCCCTTTCCTTGAACTGTGATGACAGTTTCAAAATCCTTCTTGAAGTCTTCATATGACAAGTGACATGTGGGCAGCAAGACCTCCTTGTTACAGGTATTAGGATCAGGGAATCTGTCTTTCACATTCAAGGAAAACTTGACTGTTATGCTACCAGGCATATGTGGGGACCCAGTTAAGAATAGCAGGACATCTTTGATCAGGACCCCTGTGCCAAAGAGAAAAACAATAACAACAAAACGATTAGCTTTTGCTACCTGCAAACAACCATTAGCTTTTGCTACCTGCAAACAACGATTAGCTTTTGCTACCTGTAAACAATTTTTTCCATAGTGTGTTTAATACCAGCAGTGTGAAATATAGAAAAGGTATTGTTCCATTAGACATGTGCTGGTTTGAAAGCCGCCCTTTTTATTGCATAGCATGTGTACCTTTGTTTGTACTACTAAAAGAAGGCATGGTGTTTAATTCACATACCAGATTCTCTTTCACAAGTATCCTTCAAGTAGTTAAGAAAGAAGTTAAATGTCTGCTGTCTAGTAGCATTGTAACCATCAGTAGCATCCATCTGAACTCTGCGTTTCAGTACGTCAAAGCTTACAGCAGCCTCAACAATTGTCTTGAATATTTCACTTCTAACCCTAGGGTGAGATTCCATCAGTTTGACAGGACCGAGCACACCAAGACCTTCTCTTAGCTGTTCCAGTTCAGCTAATCGTTTGTGAACAACTTGATATATCATGCACTCATATGCCACCTCAGCTGCATTATTTTTGGTCACTAGAGCTGCTGATACTCCACACTGACTCATCAGTGTGGAAAGAGCATCATTTACATCTACCTCCTTTCCATCAACATTCATCAGGTTCTCCAACATCTCTTTGATTTCAAGATCAGGTATGTCATCCATTGTCACTGTTGCACAGGCAGTTTCTGTACACCCAGTCTCCAGATAAGTGGTAACAGGCTTTGCCAACCCAACTATAACAAAGTCAGTGTGTGCAATTACATGTGCCATTGCCTGTCCTGCCAACGAGAACCACCCTCTCAACACCAACTGTTGGGAATGGACAGGCAGTTTGTGCCCATCATCACCCTCAAATAACTGAGGGTCATTGCTACTTAACAATGTTTCCATAACAATAGCAAAAAACTCTCGCTGGGGACCTCCAACATCTGCCGCATCCTCTTCAATCTCATCATCACCACTGTCTGTTACAAAGTACACAACAGGGGACCTTTCCAACTTTGAACTTGCATTCTTGTATATTCTAGAAATTTCCCTCATTTTCTTTTTGGAACGATTGAATGTGATAGGGTAGGTAGGCTGATCTAATTTCACCACACTGCGTTTAAAATTCTGCAAAACCCTCTCAGCAGGAAGCCCTAAAGCACAAACAAAGTGTTGTATTTAGACCTAACACTAAAAAAGTTGCTTGTGTTTACACGCTCAAAAAATTCATCTTCAATCTTGCAGGTTTGCTAAGACTAGGGTTTGGATCATCCTTCTTTCTGGCATTATGTAGTAACAAATGACAGATTCATTGTTTAGGATATTAAAATAAATGAAAACCTTCATTCAGTACACAGGTTTCTTCTAGACGTATTACTTTCCATGCAATAGAATGGTTGCTGCTCATGGTACACCTCCACAAGAAATAAAATCCGAGATTTGATCTGCTTTTTATATACACATACCACTCCAAGCTGCATAAGCACATGAGCCATCTGTGGGCTTGTCTGTAGTCAGATCTCAGACAAAGAATAATTGTGCAACTTTTTCATTGACTGTCAAAACTAGCACTGGTCAAGGTATTTGGAAATAACTGTCACATAAATCAGTTTCAAAAATTCCAATAACATTAATTTTTACCTAACCAAATAAATGCATAATGAATGAGTTGTGACCTTGGATTTTCAATTTTCCCAGGCTTTTCTTCAGCATCTTAATTTTAACTGACTCGAAATAAAATTCACTAACTTTTTGTTAACCTCCAAGAAAGCTTTTCCCAGACCATTTCTTGGACTGTGGAAACCACATGTGTGCTTTAGATTAGTGGATAAATTAATTAGAGAGAAAAATTCACCTTTAGTATCCAGAATTGTTGAAATACACTCATCAATCGTTCTGCAGCCCTTCATAGCTTCAGTAATCTGATTGCTTGACAAATTTGGAAACATTTCCTTTAATTTGTTTACATCAATGTCTTGACCCTAAACATGTCCAATGTAAAACAATACATAAATAAGGCCTTCAAAGGGTACCACATAAATACACGCAGCACCTATTGCAATGTTCTCTTGTAACCACTTGATGGTGTAGCCTTGAGGACCAAGAGGAATCTTATGAAGACTCCTCTTGCCACTTCCACCCCCCAAGGTTCGGTGTAACAAAAACTTCCCATCTTCTTCTTTTAGTTTCGGAAACAGTGCCTCCAATTCCTTTCTGAGGTAATTATGGTCACCTTCTTTCTGAAAGGCATGTCGCTTTTTTCCCAGACCAATGCAGGACAGATCATACATTTCGTTTGAATTGGGAGAGACTGTTCCATTTTCACTAAGACAACACAAATTAACTGTGAAGGTGTTTTTCACAAAGAAGGTGCGTGAACAGCTTTCTTTTCTAGAGACGTTTAGGCCTCTTTGTGGCCTCATCAAGGCAGGAAATGCACGCCTGCAGAACAGCAATAGAAACAAGCCAACATTATTTTATCACTTTGGAAAATTATAACATGTACAACAAAATGCTCAAATAATTTTATGGAGTCAGATCATCGATTTAAAGAAATGGTGAAAATAATTGGCATTCTGTTACTCTTAACTCAGGAAACCAGGAACACAGTGCTGTAGCCAGTACGAGGCAAACAAAGGCACTTATCGTTAACTTGGTAATAGTATCAATATCTAACAGAAAATGTAGTAGTATGTGAATAACACACCCTGGTATTTCATATAAGCAAGCAGCACGTTTTCAAGGTTCATGAATGCATATAGCAGGCTGTGCATACAGAAAGTGAAATAAAAGAGGTGCCCCAAATATTGCCTCAGAAAGAATTTTGGTTTGGGTACGGCACTACCCCAAAAATATTTCTGAAATGCAATTGCGTGGAAAGGAAAAAAAAAAAAGAATGGGAAGAATGAACTGCAAGCAGCAATGGTAATCAGTGTGTGGTTAACATTTCAGTCACTACACACTTCCTAATATATATTTCAGAAGGGCAGAGAAATAAAGGGACACCCTAAGCAAAAATGGTTGAGGCATTTCAGCAAACTAAATACAAATGAAAATTATTTTCCTAACCAAAAAAAAGGGTACTTAATCCCAACCGAAAGTTTCGATTATTGTTCCTTTTGACGCTTGGACAATGGGTTCTTAGTTATGCTTGGGCTGGGACCTCCCTAATATGAATTTCCTTGTGCTCAACGCTTGTGGATGTTATTTCGTTCGTCGCTGTTTTTTTTTAGTTAAGATGAGTTGAGATCATTCGATCGAGCCGATGCTGTTATTGTGTTTATGCATTAAATCGTCAAAGTTCATCACTCATCCAACTGAAAATAATCCATAAGCTTAAGTAAGCTTTAAATATCCCACAAATTCTGCAGGTACATGTCCCCAGAAACCCCACCACCATCTTAATGAAGTTCACAGCGCACATCCTTTTCTTTTTCAAAGCAACTCAAAGAAATGAAAATGTATCCTTGAAATGACGTTACCTAGAGAAATGAACCACCCCTAAATTTAAGCATACATTACCTGAAGTTATCGGCCGCCCGACTAGCAAATGAGGTAGTAGCTACCGAACTTCCAGGGTTCTGATCATGATCAGATGAAGCCCTGGTTGGGTTTGATGAGCTTGGACCTTCACTTGAATATTGATCTATGTCGTTAATGAGATCCTGTAACTTCCTTTTCAGATTATTCAGACCTCCTCTAGACGAACCCATTTCAAGAAAAGAAAACCTTTCAGTTATGGTATTTTCCTGCGTTTGACAGCGGAATTAGCAGGAAAATATGCTCTCATCGTTATCTTTGTTTGCATGTGCGTTGGTATGTAAGGTATTTTGGCAGGGGTTTAAAGGTTAGGCATGAAAGAGTGGGTCTTTCATCTCGGTCTCGCTTTCCTGCGTTCGTGTTTTGTTTTATGACTGTTTTAGGTTATCATATTCTGTTTGGCGTGTGTGTCTCTGTTTTCTTCTTCTTTTTTTTTTTGTTTTCTTTGTAGATGTTTTCAAATCCTCCATGTGGTCAGACTTACAGGCCGCGGTTCCTCCGGACGACTATCATTTAAGAGCTTTAGCTGACTCCCTTCCTGATGTGACTCTGGCGGGAAGAGCCTCCAGTACTACAACCAAGTATTCCGCAAGCTACGCCAGATGGAAACGTTGGGCGCGTGATCATGATCTGTCAGCCTTCCCCGCGTCTCCTTATCACTTCGCTCTCTATTTGCGTCATTTGATGGCGGACGCTAAGACTGCTTCTCCCATAGAGTCCGCCGTTCATGGCATTGCTTGGGTTCACCATTTGGCTGGGGAACGATCTCCTTCAGGGCACCCGTTAGTGAAGGATGTCCTTGCTGGTGCACAGCGTCTTTTGGCCCACCATACTTCCAAGAAGGAACCTATTACCGTTGCCCAATTGGAACAATTAGTTAACTCCAAAGCCCTGTCTACGGCTTCTCTATATGACATTCGTTCTGTTTTAATTTGCCTGCTGGCCTTCGCAGCCTTTCTTAGATTTGACGAACTTGCGAAACTAGTTCGCTCAGACGTTGAGCTCGACAGTGAAAAGTTGCAGTTGTTCATCGAATCTAGTAAAACCGATAAATACAGGGACGGTGCTTGGGTTGTGGTGGCTGTTTCAGGGAAAGTTACCTGTCCTGTTAACATGATGTATCGGTATCTCGATAAGGCTCAGCTTAGTCACGACAGCCCTCTTTTTTGCCAGTTATCTAAGACTAAATTTGGTTATAAAGCCAGAGCTAGAGGCCTTAGCTACACTAGGCTAAGAGAATTAGTATTTGAGGCCTTTAGAGGCATTGTTCCAGATTTAGCGCGTATCGGAACCCACAGTCTTAGGTCTGGCGGTGCTACTGCTGCCGCTAATGCCGGTGTTCCTGATCGTCTCTTTTTACGTCACGGCCGCTGGTCTAGTGTTTCCGCCAAAGATGGCTATGTTAAAGATTCTCTGGCTTCCCGTTTGTCTGTTTCTAGGGCTTTAGGCATTTAGGTTTTTTGTCCTAGTTGGTCTTGCCCGGGGGACCGTCTGACTTGGGGTACAGCTGGCCTGGGGTTTTCCTCTTAGGGGCAAGTGGACGTACGGAGAGGTTTTTCACCCAGCTGTTGTTCCACTACCCCATTTCAGTTAGCTTTTGCTGTCTTTTATGCCTGTACGGTCTATTTCTTCGCTTTGCAATAAACGAACGCTGGTCTTGAAGCGAGCAGCACCCGATTCAGGGTTGTAGTGTGTTTCCTTTTTTTGGGGGGGGGGTTGTGTACTATGATTTAGAGGAGAGCGATCGATTCTGATCACTTTCAATTTCCAGCATGTTGGGGAATATTCGGACATCTTAGTACCCAAGACCCTCTCGTCCTGCCCGAAACGCTGTGGCTGTTCCCGATACGCTGTGCCTGTTCATGATACGCTGTGGCTGTTCGTGATACGCTGTGCTTGTTGCCGATACGCTGTGCCTGTTCACGATACGCTGTGGCTGTTCCCGATACGCTGTGCCTATTCCCGATACGCTGTGCCTGTTCCCGATACGCTGTGCCTGTTCATGATACGCTGTGGCTGTTCGTGATACGCTGTGGCTGTTCCCGATACGCTGTGCCTGTTCCCATTACGGTTGACTGGCTTTTCGTTTTGCCTGTTCGTGATACGCTGTGCCTGTTCCCGATACGCTGTGCCTGTTCCCATTACGGTTGACTGGCTTTTCGTTGTGCCTGTTGCTCCTGCAAACTGAATTTTGACCCTGATCCCGCTTTATACTCGAACACCTTGAACAAAAAGATTGTGTTAAGTATCTCGGTGTGTTGATCGACAGCAACCTCTCTTGGCAAGATCATATCAATTATATTGCGCTCAAGATAAGTAAAACAATTGGTATTATATCACGGTTGAGATACGTTCTACCCACTTCTGTTCTTCACATTTATCGTTCTCTAATCCATCCTTACATTTCTTATGGTCTTTCGATATGGGGGCAAACTTCAAAATCAAATCTGGAGAAAATCCTAATCCTCCAAAAAAGAGCCTTACGTTTAATTTATTTCCGCAATAAAAGAGAGCATGCCATCCTTTTATTCGTATGTTCTAATATTCTTCCAGTTGACATGCCTTATTTCAAATCTATAGCCAATCTTATGCATGATGTCAATGACCAAAGTGCTCCCCTGAACCTAATAAATCTTTTTGATTGAGTAGATTCTGTGCACTCGTATAGAACCAGGTCTAATGGTATCTTGCATCCATGGGCAAATTTCATATAAAATGTTCAAAGCTGACACAACTGAGCCACTCATTTTCTAGATTAGGTTGTAAAATCTGGGATGAATTACCGCAATCTTTCCGAGCAAAACTAAAACCTCCTTTAAGAATTGCCTTCAGACCAGGTTACTAAAATTTCTTGATCAAGAGGATATTTATGTTGACGTCAACACTCTGATTAAAAACTTCAAATATCAGTGGTATGATTAGCTAACATGAAACTATTTTTAATTTTAATTTAGACAGTCATTATTTTTTGCTTAACCTATTACACATTAATTACTAGTATATCTTTAAATTATATCACTCCTGTAAATATTAAGTTTTTCTATGAGTTATTTTGACTAATCAACTACACTACCCGCCTAGATTAGCCTATGCTATTTGCGGGTTAGTGCATTTTTTGTTACTTTCTAGGTAAATGTGCTTTTAATAAATTTGATTTGATTTGATTTGATAGCTTCATGGCAGTTTTCACACTCTCCCTTGTGCAACGAGCAAGGATTTACAATTGCAACAGTTGGTGACCGGTGGCGCGAGGATTTTAATTTCTCAAACTCCAATGCATGAAATTCGCGGCAGATCAGCTGTGCAAAACGGAAGGACATTAACCAGCCGTTCGATGTCGATATCCCCAGCCGGACCTACCTTTTTTAAGTAATAGGCCAGTAACGTATCTTTTGTTACCTTTGGCATGGCTGAAGGGATGGCACGTATGGTTTCTGCTAGCCTAATAGCATTTGGCAATTTTGCTTGCACAACCATAAGAATGTCTTCTTTGTCAAGGGCGGAGCACAAATCTTGCAAATCTGAAATTGGAACATTTTTTAAGCTCTGCTATCCTTCTTTGATGTCACATCGCTTTCTTTTTCTTTCGGTTAAACCGGATAGGAACGCTTTTTCGAATGGCGAAGCCATGACAGGTACAAATTCAAAGTGGTTTCAGTTGACAATATTGTTGTTCGGGAATATCCACACTCAACACTCAATTCCTTAGGACTGTATTTATTCCCAACAAGTCACGTTACGATCAATCTACCCACACTCCTAACACACGTTTGTTCTAAGTAATGAAATACATCATTTTTGCGTTTTTGATATAAAGGTTACATATCTGTCATTCTATACTAAAGATAAGCACATGTCACTTCCTAAATATCTATTTCACCGGTTATCTTTGGGAATTCTCCGACACAATACATTTAAAGCAATCACCTAAAACACAAGCTGTCAATGATACATGTATTAATTTTCATTATGCGTTTATCTCAAGGTTAAGCATGTTTTTTCCAACACTCCCCCCACGCTTGACTCAATTTGAGTCAAGACCTCGTGCCCTGTACCTGCACACTTAGTCGTTTGACTGGTTGATCATCGCACGCGTCTTCCAAGCCGCGTCTAACGCTGCAGAACAGCAGGGAACGTCGCGCCCTTGTGGTCTTGTGGTGCGTTCTCTCTCTGGGACACTTGAGACTTCTGATGTCTCGGCTCTGATCTCGATGGGGAACAACTTTTGTACGGGTCTACTTAAACGGACTGTCTTCCCCTTCGTTATAACACGTATGTTTGCCCCTCTTACCTCTTTGTCTTTTCCCAAAATGAGGCTCTCCACCACTGCCATCTTCCAGCCATTTCTCTTAACTCCCTCCTCGAACACGGTTACTACATCACCTACCTTTGGTGCCTTTCCAATCTTCTTGGCGTTGCAGTTGTGACTCTCCCTTAAATCCGTTAGGTATTCTCTTTGCCACCTTTTCCAAAAATGCCGCAGGGTCTCATTAACGTACCTTTATGCCTCTGGCTCGCTTAACCTAACCATTATACAACACATTGCCTTGGCTGAGCTCTGTTTGCTGGAGTTAACTATAAAAATTGAGACATGATTTGCCATATTTTGGCCACCTTCATGGCCGTTTATTACATAACAACTAAACCAAATTACATGAAATCTGATACCCCAATTTATTTCCAGCAAAGGTGAGGGCAAACCCGCCAAAGCCCTTTCGAGCCACAAAGAAAGGGCAGCCCCACCCGAAGCCAAGGCAATGGATAATAGAAACACAGCAAAAACCTAACAATTAGCCTGCAGCTGGGTGGCCCCTGCTCACCCAGTGCAAAACATGATAAAAAAGTACAAAGCATTATAATACCTTAACAACCACGTGACCTTTCTGAAACTGTAAAGCCTAGTGTGCAATCCTAATGTCTCCGTACAATAGCAATGGTCGGTGCGAAAGAATTGGCCCCTGCTCAAAACACCTGGTAGCACTGAGAGAATAATCTTTAAAATAAGGAGGTACCCTAGGGCACAGACAGTTGGCCCCTGCTCAAAAGCTGTGCCCATGGGTAAATAAGTGTAAGGTAGAAATAGTAACCACTGTGAGCATATGGTAGGCAGCCGTTGGATACTAAGACTCTGACCCTAAAGAAGGAGTCCTAATGTAACGCAAGAAGGCATTGGATTTCCACCTGCCGAAAGCTCTAATCTGCGCATCCGACATGCCCTTGGCTGCTGCCCAGGAAGCTGCTCCAATGCGAAAACTGTGAGACTTATAACCTTCTACGTCAAGGTTGCAATAATGAAATGCATCCGATAATGTCTTAGTGAAAAAAGTGCGAGAAATTGGCGAAGCATCTGGCCAACAAAACAGGGGACCCGGAGAGGTACCCCTGAGCCTTAAATATGCAAGCACTGTGGAAACAGGGCACACTGGTTGCTCCCGATAGAGAAAAATATCTACTGGAACAGCAGGGTCGCTATGCTTATAATTCCTTAAAGTGACTTTGATTGCACTGACGACGCCCTCCCTATTCTTCATGAAAACAATTTGGTTAAGAAAAATGACATTCCCCCGTGGTTGGGTTGGTCTCCAAGTGATTTCGCCCACCCTAAGGGCTGCAAAGAAAGCCATAGCATACATAGCCTGTGTCATTTTCCTACTGTACACCGATGACTGTGTGTGGTCACAAGCAGAAATGATTTTTTCAAGGAGAGGCAATGAGATTGGGAGGCGAGTGTCATGAGAAGGATTCATTTTACTATAACCCCGCAGTGCTAGTTGAATCATATCGGTTTTTGTAGGGTCGGGGAGGGAAGCTAAGCTATGGGGAAAGCTCAGTGCTGAAATGTAGGTTAAAACTGTTGAAGCAGCATACTTTTGTTCCGCAAGAAATGCTATAAAAAGCGCCAACTGCTCAGTCGAGATCGGGAAAATTGGGCCCTGAACGTGTAGCCTATCTGAGCAGAATTGGCGAAATAGCTGCCATGGCCTGCGGTAAGTATTGAATGAAGTAGTACTCAGACTTGCTCCTAGCAACAGCCTTAGTGTGTGTCCCAGTTCTCTGGTACCATGTGAGTTGGCAATGATGTTGGCACCGGGTTCATATCGGGTGCCAGAGCTTTGAATCTCTCTATCTGCAAACGAGAGAGGTGATCAGCGAGGATGTTCTTTGTTCCCCTAATATGGCGTGCCCTGAACAGAATGTTGTTTTTCAAACATATGAGCACCAGGGTGCGCAGCAGCCTGAGCAATTTACGATCTTTCGTTGTTTGTTTGTTAATAACATGAACAATGCTTTCATTGTCAGTGAAGAAAAGCACACGCCTGTGTTTCAACTCGTGAGACCAAATGCTGAGGCCAGCGACGATGGGAAAAAACTCCAGAAAGCTAATACTGTATTCTGTCCATGACTCTGGCCACCTGCCATATGCCCACTGTTTGCCAAAAATGAGACCGTAACCCTTAGATTGTGCGGCATCAGTATAAAAACAAAAGCTGGAAGATGAAGACCAGCCTTCCTCAAGGAAAAAGGACTTACCATTGAAAGATGCCAAAAAGGTTTGCCAAATTAGTAAATCCTTTTTAACTTCTGTAGTCAAGCGGATAAAATGATGGGGCTTTTTTATGCCCATGGTAAGATTAATCAGCCTGCGCAGGAAAACCCTGCCTGGAATTATCACTGAACAAGCAAAGTTCAAAAGGCCGATAATGGATTGGAGGTCTTTCAAGGTCACTTTGTTCCGGCTTTGCAATTGGCCTATTGCCGTTAAACATTTGGTAACTTTTTCCATCGGAAGTCTGGCTTCTTGCCTATTACAATCCAATTCTATGCCTGCAAACGATAATACCTGGGCGGGGCCCTCGGTTTTCTCAGGGGCCATGGGGACTCCTAAATCCTCACAGAAGTGCAAGAAGTTTTGAAGGCTAGTCCTGCAATTGCTAGGGGACTCTGCAGCAATGAGAAAATCATCCAAAATGTGAATAATATATGGTATATCTAATTTGTTCCGAGCCACCCATTCCATTGCAGTGCTAAGCTTCTCAAAACTTCTGCATGAACTTGCTAGCCCCATAGGCAAACAGCAATCGACATAGAATTCATCCCTCCATTTCATCCCTAATAAATGGTAGTCCTTAGGGTGTACCGGGATTATGCGGAAAGCACTCCTAACGTCAGTCTTAGCCAGAGTACAACCCCTTCCTAACTTCTGTATTATCCGCACTGCATCATCAACGGAAGCATAGTGCACTGAACAGAACTCAGAAGGAATGAAATCATTGACCGAGCCACCATGGGGAAAAGAGAGATGATGGATCATTCTGTATTCACCAGCCTGTTTTTTAGGAATAACCCCCAGGGGGGACACTCTGAAATTATCGAATGGGGGATGTTTAAATGGGCCTAGTATTCTCCCTGCAAGCACCTCTTTGGCTAGTTTACTATCAACAATTTCTGGATGTTGTGCTGCAGAAAGAAGGTTAGTGGAAACGTGACCCATTTGTGGTCCATGAAAATGTAAACGAAAACCGTGCAAAAAACCTGAAAGCAATTCCTCATAAATTTGGACATTGTATCCTTCTAAATAATAGGCCAGCCTCTCAACTTTGACTGGTGTTGGGAGTGCTCCGGACCGGGGGAATACTGGGCTTTGTCCTTTGACCTGGATGGGGTTTTGGCTGGGAACATTTGGCAATGGGGTGTGATTGCCCGCATCGAAAACACTGATGCTTAAATGAGCACCCGGGGCAATGAAGGTTTCTATGGAATTTCCAGCAGTAACCTTTAGGAATGAAGGGGCCGTCGACCTTGGATTTCCGTGGCTGGGTATTTGGTTTGGCGCGAAAGGAATGGGACCTCAGCCACAATTCGGAATGAACTTGGTTCCATGGCACCCCTTGCGACTCCCTAAGTTTCCTAAAGTTCTCGTCATAAAACTTCCAATTAGCCCCTAGGGTTGCTAGTTCCTTTACAATAGAACCATATTTCATTAAAGCAGGTGTGTCCTGAGGGACACGCTCTGCATAAATGGAAACATAGATGTGGAATGCTGACATCCATTGGTCAATCGTGTGTAGGGGATGCCTTTTAGTGCTTGGTACCAAAACTAAAGACTGCTGACCCTCTTGAGAGGTGTCTAGTTTGACAGTATACTGCTCCTCTGCAGGATTGGTAACACTATTGTGGAGCAGCAGTGCAAAATCGACATATTCATTAGCCCATATTTGGTTTTTTAGTTTATCAGGCACTCTATGACTTAAAGGAATAACTGCTGATAAGAAAGTGTTCTTACTCTGGGATCCCTGTGAGTCTTGACGGCCAATGACACTCTGGACTACAGCATCAACTGACTCTTGCACTGTGGTTCCTAATGAGGGGCCCTGCTGTTCTGTGGCATGGTGCGTACCCTGTGGTGTGGTAGATGCTGGGTCAGGGACAAACTGTATAGTAGGACCAGAGGAAGAGGAAGACTGCAAAGCCTGGGTTACCGCCCTAGTGATGGCGCTAAGAACTTCTGGCGATAGTTGTCCCATTCCACTTGTGCCAGGAAGGTCATTACTGCCTTGGCTTGTTGATGAGGAGCCGCTTTGGCTGGCTGAAGCAGGACTGGGCGCTCTAGTGGCTGAGGAGGAGGGCTGTAAAGAAGACGGATGTGGAGCTAACACACCGGCAGGTCTCCTTCGTTTTGCTGCTTTTGCCTGAAAACTAGTCCGTTTAGAAGACATTCTGTGGGTAACAAATAGAAGAGGGTATAAAGAAAAAGGAGGCAAATGAAGTCGCAAGTTGCTGGCACCTGTTAGTCCCTCCCCTCACATCAATTATATCATGGAGCAACAACTTCCCGAGACCCATTTGATAGCATATCACGTAAAAATCAAGTACAAAACTATCGAGGCAAACAGCCATGATCACACAGGATATTCTAAGATATCCAAGATCGGAAGGAAGAGGGCTCAGGCTACTACTACAGTGTATAACCCTGAAGAAGCTTACTACTACAACTAAAGGCATTGTAATAGGCATACCAGAGGATGCAACAGCACAACCTGGTCATGAATGGCACAGAGCACTGCTCAGGCTGCAAGCATTCCATGACCCATGCTGACCAGCCTGGCCCCCAACCAATCCTCAAGTTGGTTGATTATAAACAACCACACCCATAACACAAATACAAAGAAACAAAGCGGGTCTCAAAGTGCTCATATGCTGGGGTGGGTGCGGGAATTATGGCAGATTCATAAATTGAAATTAAAAACTGTGAGTCACTCCTACAAGTTACCACAAAATTACCACAAGAGGTAAGGAAGTTGCATGTTGACTCAGACCTTTTAGTTAAATTGGGATAATGCGAATAGAATGGCTCCCCTATAGCTCCTATACAGAGCTTCGTTTCCCAAATCGCTTAAATGAATGCCATCACGGGCATAGACGTTCTTAGCGGGATTAACAAGGCCCCGATGCCGCCAAAACTTAGCTGAATTAATGTTCTGAAGTGCTTCTCGGAGCAGCGTGTTGACCTTTTGGACCCGCTCATTATATCCCTCGAATGGGGTGTGCATCCTTGGGAGTATTTGGCAAACCACAACAAATGGTACAGAGAAGCTCTTGATCAGCAATTCGGTAAGGGCGACTATGGAAAGCGCGACTGTATCCGCATCGCAATGACTGTTGCAAATATCGTTCGAGCCGAGCTCCAAAACCACGACATTGGGGGCGTTCCTCTTAATGACTTCGAGATCCATCCGAATCACCTTATCGACCGTGCGACCACCAACACCAAAAATCTCGACATCGCAAGCTTCAGAGAGGTTAAGGTCGCGGCGGTAGCTATCGTTTGCCTGTTGGAGGTCGATAAACTCGACTACTCATCGTACAAATGAATGCCCGAAGACAAGAGCGCGTGGTTTAGAAGCCATCATAGATCGCTAGGCTGCGGTTTTGAAACTGCACGCAATCAATTTTCTTCGACACAACTATAGTACACAGTCTTACTTATCTTTTTCTCAGCTTCCAAGTCCTTCAATGTCCGCAGCAGATCGCAAATGGAAGACCTCGACAGAAGAAAAAACCGTTTCCTTCGCGGAGCTGAAGAAAAAGAGGCCTGCAACTTGTCCTATTCCACTTATGTATGCCCTTAATTAGAGTCCCGTATGTAAACTGACCCTAGTCAGTAAAACATTAACCAGCATTGCCAGGCGCATAAAATTATTTATTCCTCTAGGTAATAAATTTCCTGTACCTTCTCCTGCAGCTGATTTCAGTCTCATCATCGTCTTCTTGTGGTTGCTCCGGCAAGGATACCAGTCTTCTTCCACAAAGTAGGTGCGCCGGAGTCAGTGCCTCTCCCTCGTTAGGATTGTCGTAATCGTACGTCAACGGTCTCGAATTTAAAGTCTCCTCTACCTCGGTTGACACGGTTAAAAGTTCGTCGAACTTCAGGTGAGCATTACCAAGAACCTTCTTGAGACATCGCTTAACACTTCCCACCATCCTCTCAAAGAAACCACCCCACCAGGGTGCTCTTTCCAAATTGAAACGTCACTCAATCCGACGATTTTGCATTTCATCTCTTACCTGTGGATGGCGAAAAAGCTTATGTATCTGCCTTTCCGTGCCTTTAAAGGTTTTTGCGTTGTCTGAAACTATGAGAGTAGGCACTCCCCTTCTGGCTATAAACCTCCTCAGGCATCTTTTAAATGTTTCCACTGACAAATCCTCGACCAACTCTAGATGAACCGCCCTTGTTACGCAACATGCAAACAACGCGATATAAACCTTGCTCTTTTGTGCACCTTTGCTTTTCACAAACAAGGGCCCCGCAAAATCGGCACCTACCCTTGAAAACGGTGGTGCTGGTCTTACCCTAAACTCTGGCAAACTTGCGGTCGGAGGTTGACTGAACGATCTGCCCTCAAACTTCCTGCAAAGAACACAACGATTGATTACGAGCTTCACCGCTTGTCTTCCTTTCGGCACCCAGAACCTTGCCCGCAGCTCAGCAAGCGTGCTCTTCACACCACTGTGTAGAACCCTAGTATGACACTCCTGGATCTGTAGGACCGTCAGTCGATGCTGTTTGGGCAACATGATCGGCTCCTTCGCCTCATGACTCAATTCAGAATACTCCAGGCACCCTTTGCATCTTATAACACCCTCTTGGTCTTCCTTGAGACCGAATTTGGAAACAAGCTGTTGATAGTTACTCTCTTCCTTCAACTCTCGTTGTGCTGCTTTTATCCACTCTCTCTCTGACGCCCTAATCTCCTCCAATGTAAGTGGGCCCCTTCTCTTATTACTTCCATTCCTCTTCGAAACGTTGAAACAAAAACGTGTGACCCACGCAGTCACCCGGTAAAGCCTTCAAAGCGAGTTGTACTTGCTGATTTCGATCACCCGATCGACCCCACAGGGCTCGTCAACTGAAGTAATCATCACAGTGACTTTCCTTTCCTCTTCGCGTGTCTCGCTTGTAGGCCCAAATGCTTCCTGCCCGGGCCAGCAGTCTTCGGATTGAACCAGCCAAGTTGGTCCTTGCCACCACAACTCATTTTCCTTTAGCTCTACCGCTAACGATCCCCTTGACTCAACATCGGCTGGGTTTTGGTGAGTGGGGCAATGCCCCCAATCCCCTTTTTCACTCGACTTAAGAATTTCATTGACACGGTGGCGCACAAATTGTTTCCATTCGTTTCCTTTTGGCCATTATTTCCCAGCTGCGTACCTAGGGATGACTTTGCGTATGTGGCATTTTCTTCTGAAACCGGGTTAAGTTTCGCATCATCGCTTACATTGTTCTTAATTCTCTCTCTAACACTCGAGTCATTTGTCAGCCATTTTCTGAGCTTGAAACCACCCTCTGACATTCGGGTGACCGTTTTGTTGTACAAACCAGTAACTTCGCCTGGAGAGGCACCGCCCCCCACGAAATCATCCACATAGAATGAATCAATCAATTTCTTCACAAATTCAGGGTCAACATCGCTGAACTTCGTAATATGATGCCTCAATGTTGCATTGAGGAGAAAGGGAGATGCCTTTAATCCAAACACAACACGGCAAAATCGGTATACTACAATCTTTGACATGTCCGGGGGGTCCTCCAACCACAAAAATCGAAGACAATCTCTGTCCCCCTCGTCCACCCCAACATTGAGGAATGCCTTCTCTATATCCCCCACGAGAACAACCCTGTTTTCACGAAACCGCAGTAGTGTGTCGTACAACAGTGGATTTAGCGACGGACCCACGTGCAGGCAATCATTTAACGAGGCACTATTCTTTGTTGCCTTAGAAGAGGCATCGTAAACAATCCTTACCTTTGTTGTCGTAGCCTCCTTTCTTACGATGGCTTGATGTGGCAAATAATGCACTTTCGGTGCCGTCTCTAACTCAACCACTCTCTCGATCACAACCGCATGAAGCTGATCTTCAATTATGGTCGTGTATTCTGTTAGGACGTCGGGATCCTTTTCCAACCTGGCTACTTGAGTCCTCAGACGACGCAAACTTGTGGCATAATTGTGTTTCGCACCGCGGGTTAGCGTGCTACTGGGTTTGAAGATACACCAGGAAAATATTGTCCACGGGATCCACCAGTTGTTGTGAACTAGTTTTTTAATGCGTAATTCCACTTTACACAAGCTAGCTAGTCAACTGAAAGCAAACGCACACATGCATGTGAGTCGACTAAACATTCTTTTTAAAAATCGGTTCTTTCGGAAAGAAAACTTTATCAGCAAACTTTCTCTATCATATTGTAGATATACTTACAATTCTGTAGGTCGTAATCCCGGTTAAGACAGTCCATTTTCCTATTTTGCACGAGACACGAACACACTGTTTTCAATAACAGGATTCTCTTTTTCGTCTGATTTCTCCAATCACGCAACTTCAA
This sequence comes from Astreopora myriophthalma, assembly GCA_014634185.1. Taxonomy (NCBI): domain Eukaryota; kingdom Metazoa; phylum Cnidaria; class Anthozoa; order Scleractinia; family Acroporidae; genus Astreopora; species Astreopora myriophthalma. Next base: position 231,219 of record BLFK01001131.1, on the reverse strand, counting down.
GAGCCAGCTCTAATCTGATTGGCAAAGCACTAATTATGTTAAAATGATTGTATTAAATGACAACAAAAAGAAACAGACGCACGTGCCCTGTCTTAACCACAAATATCTAAAAAATGAAACATCTGTCAACGGAGTGCAAAACAAATTGGAAGGTAGTTCCGGGTGGCCTTCCTTCCAGGGGAGCTTCTCCGAGTATCGATTCTCATCAAAGGAAATGCTGTTTCTATATTCTTCGTACACTTCACTCACCGGCTCCTTAATTCCTCGGGTCTCCAGATCCCACAGATCCCAGCATCTAAGGATCTTTTGTCATCGTTCTGCACTAGGTTTACTTGCACAGCCTCCGGGCCGCTTGGTTGACTCTTCATGGGAGCTGACAGAACCCATCCTAGTTCAGTTTCCACGGCGACCGGTTCGTCGATTCCCCCCTTATCGTACAATCTTTCTGAAAGCTCCAAAGATAATCTGCACCCACCAAAACATCTATTTCCAGTTCTTCCAGTCCCACACACACATCAGAGAACCACAGGTCTTTAAGGTGAGGGTACTCACCTTTTACTAGTTCTACATGACCGTTTTGAATGCTAGATATTTCGGGTACTACATAGGCCTCGATTGGAATGACCTTCTGGCCTCCTACTGGGCTAACTTTGATTTCGACCACATCCCTTAAATGCGTGTCCTGAGAGTGCTGGCCAAAGGTGCTAATTCGCAGCCATTCTTGCCGAATGACAGCAAGCTGCATGCGCTGAGCAGCCTTAGCAGTGATAAACGAGCGATGACTTCCAGCATCAAACAACACCCTGACCCCGTACGGCTCGCCCTCCCCGCAGATAACTGCACGCGCGGTTTGCAACGCAACTCGCCCACCCGCTCCTACATGGTGTGAACTACTTGGACTAGTAATGGTGGGGTTGACATCTAACGTATCTGGCAAGATTTGAAATTCCGTAACGGAAGGTAATGATTGCATCATCCTACTCTCACATAAAGAAAGGTGATGGCCAGCTTGGCCACACTTATTACATAACACATTAACTTTACATTCTCAGGCTCGGTGGCCCTTCTTCATGCACTTAAAACATCTAGCAAATCTTAAAGCAATACTCTTACGTTCCTTGGGGTCTTTTACTCTTTGACAGTTCTCATGGGCATGTTTGCCCAAACAGAAGGCACAGTTCCCATTATCTTGCCTTGTCAACAGGGCATTGGCTGTCACACCCTTCACTCGACTGTCCCTTCCATCTTGTTTAATGGCGTGCACAGGTTTCGAGGAGGTCATCGCATAAAAATGATCCTCCCTCAGTTCTAGTTCCTTTAGAAAGGCCTTTCACATTTCCTCCATCGACCAGGTTAGAAACTCCTCCCCTCTTGTGATAGACAGACGAAAATTCTCGGGTAGCTTTTACATAATGGCAGGAACAACCACTGTCGAATAAGTACTCTCTTTCACTCCGAGAGCCTTTAAGCCCCTGTAATGTGATTCGCACTCGTCAAACAACTTCCTCAGGCGGGGAATATCTCGATCATTGTAAACCGGTGACACGTTAAGCAAATCATTCACATGCACTCGCTGGATTGCTATCTCCTTCCCGTAGCGTTTCTTTAGGGCTTGAACAGCGGCCTCGTAGTTTACGGCGGTCAGCGCAAATCCCGCTATTGTCGATCTAGCAGGTTCCTGCACCAAACTCTTCAAGTAAGAAAACTTGTCCACTGCTGACAGATTCTCGTTCCGATCAATTGAGCTCTGGAACGAATCCCAGAACTCCTGCCAATCTTGTAGTCTTCCGTTGAACCTCTTTACTTCGAGCTTCGGAAGTTTTGTTTTCACGTTGTGCAGGACTCGTAGGCTGTGGAGACGGCGCGCCGGTAATTGCAGCACTTCGGCGTACGCTGGGGTCAAGCATCTCCTCCAACCTCAACACGACTTGCTGCAACTGTCCTCTAGCGCGATCACTTTGTTCGATCTCTGCTTCAATAAGATCGTCAAGATCTTCCATTTCCAGACCTCCAATTATGTCTATGATTTGATTGTCCAGTCTTTTCAACACTTCCACCTTCTCCTTTATAGCGCTTAAGGACTCCTTGATCCACTGTCTTTCGGGTGGCACTTCACTCCCATCGTTTCATCTTTCCTTGACTTGGTGTAGCCACCTTGTCGTGGTGTTATGCTGCCCGTCTCTAATCCTCTTCTTCTTTTCAACGTTTAACCTCGCCTTTTCAGCCATAGGCCACTCCCTTCTCGACACTCAACTTTGACCGACAATCCGGCTCGAAGGACCACTGTGTTCGGGAATATCCACACTCAACACTCAACACTCAATTCCTTAGGACTGTATTTATTCCCAACAAGTCACGTTACGATCAATCTACCCACACTCCTAACACACGTTCGTTCTAAGTAATGAAATACATCATTTTTGCGTTTTTGATATAAAGGTTACATATCTGTCATTCTATACTAAAGATAAGCACATGTCACTTCCTAAATATCTATTTCACCGGTTATCTTTGGGAATTCTAAGACACAATACATTTAAAGCAATCACCTAAAACACAAGCTGTCAATGATACATGTATTAATTTTCATTATGCGTTTATCTCAAGGTTAAGCACGTTTTTTCCAACAATTGTTGATAGTTTCACCGAATTGTACAAGACTGCAAACCCACTGTCTAGTTTTGCGATAAAAAGTAAGATAACAATATTTATTCATCCGCTGGTGGGATTTTCATCTCTTCCTGCCATCCATCGCGGAATTTTCGTCTGCACCAATCAGTGAAGGGTTTTGTGTGAAGCTCAATTTCAGTTCACACGAGAAAGAAATTCTCCGCGAATCTCGCTCACGTTCCATTCCTCTCTGACCTTCTCTGCTAGCAGATCGAAGTAAGAAAGGCAGAGGGGCCAAAAACCATACCCTATCCAGTGGCACGTCCCCGTATAGCCCATATAGGGGAGTATCCTCTCTGGGGGCAGGCTCATATTTTTGCAGCACTCTTTGCTCTTTCAATCTCGCAATCTGATCTACACTTACAATATTGTTCCTTTTTTTTAGTCTACCTTTTGCGGAAGTACACACCCCTTTTGCGTATATCGGAGATTTTCTAAGGGCTTTAATTTATATATTACAAATCCATTCTACTATTTTAGCCAAAACCGATACAATTAGATATGTCACACCCTGTATTCACGACACGAGCTGTTAACGTACTCACCCACGTTACCGGATATTGCCACCCGATTCCTCCTAATTTGCCGTATATTCCTTGTAACTGTTGGGAATTAGATGCTTGCCTGGCAACACAATGCTTTCCCGATAAAGCTCGCGCTAAAATCACTCAATCACGATAAAATTATGAACTTATATATATTCTCCTTCACAACGTCCTGAGTTCGATTACAATGTTTCCTCTCTTGTTGGCTACAGTTATTTAACGATGACAGATACTATGCCCGTCCCTTTCCGGTCAACTAAAAATCAACTCTAAACGCGTTAAAGGGGTTTCATTATGCAATCACACGATTTCCGACATAACAGTCAATTTCTATATATTTCTGTCATCACAATTCTGCAAGCATATGTTTCACAATAGCCGTGTTTTCACGACGCCGGATATGTCGCTTAACATTCCTGAAGGTGTTTTGTTTACTGACTTCGTTAAGCGACTTAAAATTGATGGGTGTTTTCACGATTAAGATTATATTTCATTGTAGTAATTTGAGGAGATCACGCGCTCGAATACATCAATTTGAATAATGGCGGGAGATGCAGACGGCGCTCGCATGTTCGTCCTTCTCTTTATTACTGTGTTTGTGCGCTTGCTTTACAACAGACAAAGGAACCGATTTCAACAAAGGCTGATTGCCATTAGTTAGAGCTAGGAGAAGAAGAGCGGAGGCATTTTTTTTTCCATTCTAGCAGGAAGATATGCCGCAGAAGGAAAATCACATGGCTTTTTGAGAGGCCGCAATTCTGGTTCGGACATATAGTTTTAAACCAGTACGCCGATAATATTTGGCAAGAAAATTTTCGTATCTCGAGATAAACGTTCCAATTTGTTTGCAATTTGGTTGGACCACATCTGTTACGACAAGACACAAACCTGCGATGACCGATTCCAGTGGAGAAGCGATTTGACAAGCTTATCCGATAAATGGCCGCAAGTTCCTTCTTATTGGCGGAAACTAATTGCCGAGTCGCTTAAGCTACCTGGTTTGGTAGCTTAAATTTAATGAGAATTCCACTGAAGTTTGCCGACTCGCTTAACTTTAATCGAGTTGGAAAAACAACTGTTTTCACGGGACTTCCACTTGTAACTCGCTAAGCGACCTGAAAAACCGCTCGTGAAAACACGGCCAATAAGAAATAATCTCTGAGTTCTATTTAATGATTTGCCAGTAATCAGAGACCAAAGTATTCTAGAATTGCTAGAGGGCAAACATTGCAAGCAAGAAATGTAAGGCGTAAAGTTCTTCTTCGTCAAGATTTTGGACAAACAAAGAAAGAGAGAAAAAATAAAATGCCTGCAACGTAACTAGTTACTTTTGCTTTTAAATTTTCATCTGCTAACAAACTGACAATAAACACTTGAAAATTCCAAGTATAAAGTTCTGACAGTGTTGTAATCCCAGACAATCGGGGATTTTACTATTTCCCTTCCGTCCCAGATTTTGCCAAGACAGGAAAAAGTGAAATCCGCGATCCTCTGGGATTTGTTACAAGACCAAAGTGTGTAAATGTTACTTATTTCTTCCTTTGTCTGTCTATCTCTCTCTCTTTCTCTCTTTCTTTCTGTCTGTCTGTCTTTAGATTCTTCGGTGCGTATTTGCTGCTTGTTCTCCATGTCCCTTTTATTTCATATGTATAATGAAATAAATGATTCTTTCACGTCTACAACATCTATCATTATTTCAATATTACGGCATTTAATTATCATCGCTGTCCTCAAAAGCCTCATCAAATTATTATCGTCCAAACATCAGTAACGTAGCAACTACTCATTCTTTGGTACACCAGCCCAAAATATCGTGAAAATTAAAAACAATAACTGCATTCAGAGGTCCTTAAAGTAAGGAAAAATCCTTCCGAAGACCTCTGCATACCATTCCATTTTTATTTTTGTCAAAACTTAAATTTCCTTATCAAATGCTGTTGTACAGTATAACTCCAACAACCCTTGTAAGCTGAACATTTTTGGAAAGGTTCTGAAAAACTCTTCGATCTAAAAACTCTTTTAAAAAACTAGAAAAACGTCTGTTTTTTAAGGAAGGTTTGCGCTTGTTAGTTTACACTGGTATTAATCGGTTCGGAACGTTTCCTTTACATTTATGGGTATTTATGACAAAAAACGGTTTCGTAGCAATTACGCATTTGTGTAGCAAATACGCATTCTTGTGTGGTCCGGTTGATAGTCGAAATAAAAAGGGCCAGGAATGAAACAATTAAATAACTTCTGTTGCCCGCTTTTCGAATCAGACTAAACCTTTATTTTTTCCTCAAAACTGCTGTTTTAATTGCAAAACTTCCCTTTTATCGCCCATTTTTAACGATGTAAGCTGTGACCTCGCAAAAATCATTTTTGCTTTTGGAGCATAAATTCGCTATTTCACGTGCATGGAATTATTTACAAAAATTAACAAGAACCGTCATCTATATTATTCCCATTTTCATGGATAAGGGAAGGATGTTTCTTTCGTATTTCAACTAATGTTAAACAGAATATTCCACTACAAAAGAGCAAGAACTTCCATCCCTTCACACGCTTTGGGGTGTGGCACTTCGTTACCTTTGGTGTCTGACATAAAAATGCCTGACAGTAATGCAAGATATAAGTTTCTTGTTCAGCAAACCACCCAGTGTTAGAGCGTATAACGTTGTTTGCAATTTGTTTCGATGGTTGAGTAATGAAGGTGAGATGTCCAGCTCAATCTCCTTTCACAATGGAACAGTTTTCCCTTGCCTAGCAAGGCCTTGTGCTCATGCATTCATCTTATGGAATAATAATACATTAAGGAAACGACACACGAGGATACATTGGCTCTGCAACACTACAACGGAAAACATTCTTTCTCAGATATTTTCACGTGAAGACGCACACACACATAAAAGCATCCTTTTTTTTCTGACAGTCTTAAAAACAGTTTTGTTTTCGCGGCAAATGTTTACAGAGCGCGCAAACGGGGAAACATGAGGGGAAAAGTGTTTCCAATCCACAATGTGGGAGTTGAATAATTGGCGTGATAGTTCTGTTAAATATCATACCAGAGACATCACGAATGCGTGTTGAAATATTTAATTACAACCCATCGTTATCATTGGAATACAAGGTAACATACCACAGTAAAGCAAGAAATGTTTGAAGATGTTGAAAGATCCGAGGATTATCAAAGCACCAGTATCTGCAGCGCGCTGGTTTTAGCTTGACTGACATGTGTAAGACACAAGGAAAGGGCTAGAGACAAAATAAAGCGAGACGTGTGTTGCTCAAGTGTACGAACAGCGCGACTACACAAGCATTAAGCGCAAGCACGGGGCAACCGATTGAGTTGCTTTTTCTTGTTGTTGTGCCTTATTTTGTATTATTACGCCACTTGGGCAATAGTGCGCGACAAGATCATAAGCACTAGCGCTGGTCTCGTTGAGATTATGGGTCGATTGAACCCCGCTGAAGCCTTGATTTTTTTCTACAGATTTTTTTTTAACTACTTTGATAAGCTGCGATGATGAAGTGTGATGGTCTCCTTTTTTCTCTCTTTTGGCTGCTGTGCATTTTCAGTTTCAGAGTACATTCGACGTTCAAAACAGAGTCACCCGTCATTTTAAACTTATACTGTTCTTTTTGGCCGAAAAGATAGTAGCTATAAGCCAACAGAACTGAACTAAACGAAACTTTTTGGTACGAATATACCTTCATAAAAATTCATTCAAGTACCCAGAGTTAGTCAATCTAATAATAATCCAACGCGAGTCACTCATCATGATCAGTTGATCATCACTTGAAATTAACAATAATTTCAATAATGATTTCAATAAGTCACTTTGCCTTTCCTTTTGACTTTCTCAGGGTTTTCGCCATTTTACGCACTTTGTCAGTTAAGCGCTGTTTAATCTTCGTTTCCTCATCCTCGTCTTCTGCTCCTGATATCAGCCCAAGTTGCAGTGATCTTTCATCGCTTTTCACCCTCTGCCAGACAACTTCCTTTTTAATGGCATCGTTGTCGATAAGATCTCTTGTCAAGGAAAGGAGATGGTCTGTCTGCTCCTCTGTGAACTTCCTCCAGAACCTGGATGATTCAACAGAAACAGATCCGGAGGTGTGAGCTAGGGATGAAGGTTGGGGTGGAGCTGAATGGAGAAACTTCATGACTTTGTCATAGCATGTATCTTCTTGGCAAGGAGGCTCTTTAGCTTTCATGTCTTCTTCTCTCATCCTACGGAGCTTTAACACAACTGCTTTCAGGGAGCGTTCTTCCTGGAGGTGTGAAGTTGACAATATTTTCTTTACTTTGGGCTCTTCAATAGCTCCTGTCTCGAGGTCTTCTTTGAAAAGCTGCCTCAGTTGCTCCGTTTCCCCTGCTGTCCATTGTTTATCTGCGGCTGGCTTGTCTCTCTGTGTTTCATTCTGTGCCTGATGAATATTTGCATTGTTCAGGGAAACAAATTTACTGACTGCTCTGCGACCCAAATCGGTTTCTCGAACTTTATCATGAACGCGATAGTAGTTGGCTTGTGTCTGCGTTTTGTGCTGTGCCAGGGCAGCGAGATGCTCTTTTTCGTTGGGCATATAAACATGCATGCCTGTGGCAAGTGACTTCCTAAGTATTGTCGCAGATATTCTTCCTTCCGTCACAATGCCTTCCCTCTGAAAGGTTCTCCACACTGATGTTGATACCTGTGAAGAAGTCAGGGGCACTCCGTTACTGGAAACAAACAGCTGCTCAACTTCTGGATCAGATGCAATAAACTGGCTTCGCACAGTTCTAACGTACATGTCCATCAGCTTATATAATTCATCGTAGACCCAAACAACGGCAGCACCATAATTCTCAGCTGTTTTGTGCTCCTCAACCAGCATTCTCCATCGAGCAAGGTCTTCTTCTGTTCCCGGGTAAAACACTACTTCCTTAAATTCACTTACGGTCAAATTTGCTGCTACCCCACTTCTTCCGCTGTTGTCAATGAGAAGTCGAGTTATCAGCCAATCGCGAAACCTCGCAGTGCGTCTGGTCGCTTACAACTCTTCTAATGTCCGCGACTCTATTTGTTTCTACTGATGTGGCACCCAGCTCTTTCACTGTCTTTATGCGCTGCCCACCGTGGCAAACTTTATAGAGTTGCTCACTTGAAAGAAGTTTCTTGAAGTCTTCGTCGTATTTTTGGAGCTTTCTCTTTAACACCTTCTTCTTTTGTGCGGCTGACCACGAAGTCATGAGATCTCGATGCGCATTTAGGGTGTCTACGCTTACATCAACCATGTCGGCTTTACGTTCTTGCATCAGAAATTTGTAAAAGAGGCATAAACTCATCAAATAAGATCGAACAGTACCAGGCTGATACTTTTCCACAGCATACGATAGCCAAGTCTTCAAGAGATTTACTCCATCTTTTCCAGGCTGCAGCAGCAGGTATACTGACGTTGGATTCTCTTGAACATCATCGGTTCCTGTTTCTTTCATTTTCAACCTTTTTATGACACTCTCCACTTGTGACTTGTATTGCTGGGCCATTTTATCGCTACGATAACCTCCATCTACGTCAATCAACCACTTATAAAAGTCACACAGTAATTCCCCAGTGATCTCATCGTTGTCACCAGCTTGTGACCCAGTCTTAGTGTCTTCTCTTTCCTCCATGTCACAATCGCTTGGGACCCATTCTGTGTCTAAAACATCATCGTCATCACT